>VWYO01009030.1:589380-631692 GCA_013400275.1 Rhadina sibilatrix
CAAACCCAAGCAAATAAACAAACAAAAATTCCTAGAAACACTGACAGAGTCAGGATATGACTTGACAGCCTGTTGGTCAAGGTGTTTGGAGCAGTCCAAAATAAGTCCTCCTGGAGTAACAGATGTGGTTCTGTTGGAGTAGAGATGGTCCTGTAAAAGGGTCCAGTGGTGGCAAGGTGGGTCCAGTCTTCCTCTGGGAAATCCAGTGGAAAAACAGGCTGTCCTTGTGTTCTGACTCTCAGTTTTTATCCAGGTAGGAATGCTTGGCTCCTCCCACTGGGTGGGATGGCTTCCTCCCACATTGGGATGATGTAATGTTTTCAGGCATGTGGTGAGCCTTAATGGCCCATTACCAGAAGGTATCCCCCTGGAAGGAGGATGGGCTGTGGAAGAGATAAGGAGCACTGCTCCACCTGGTTTTAACAGCTGGCCCATTATCAGAAGGCACCTGCCCCCTCCCCCTTGGAGTTATGAGGAATGGGTTATATAAAAGCGATAAACACCTCCCCAACCAGTTTCAACAGATGGCAAATGGAATACACATTTTTTTGTTACATGTTGCAAGAAAAGTACCCTGATTTTTGTGCATAAATGTGGGCATAAAGTAGTCATCATGACAGATTTTAACTTTAATATGTATGTGTTAGCTCCTCCAATTTCCACTCTATATTTCTAGTTAGACATTTCTAGTTTTTCAGGTTACCTCTTCCACTGTTATAAGCATAACAGAGCTGGTATTTTCCAGAGATATAAGTCTAGTGATGGTGAAAAGTGTTGAATTTGTAGCTCTGGAGATGGATTTTCTCTCTCCAGTAAAAAAATGCCATTTCAAAAGCAGCACCATAAAAAAAAACAAACCCAAAACCAACATCCCAGGCAATCAAATAGCTCCAGTCTTGCCTGGAATGGATAAACCTGTAGTGATAGAAGGTACTTAGCTTTATAGGCATGCACCATGGAGAACAAACCTTGTAAGGATGTTTTCTGCTAAGTAAAAAATGCTTGATCTTCTTTGGAGAAAGGAAATGTCAATGGTTTATTTTTTGGATCTTTTTCAAAGATAAACTGATGAGTGCTCATGGTCCCTTAAAAAATAACACATGGCCATTTCTTCTGGCATCAGTTCAGTTGCCACATTTGCTGGGTGCTGGGCTACAGGAGGTGGTTTTTGACCTGCATGTAAACTGTGTTTTTCCTATATCATGGTGGGATATCATGCAGCCTTTACACAACCTTTTAAATATTTTTTGACTACTTTATTGTAGGGGCTACAATCTACTTGTTGTTTTTTATACCAATTTTAGTTTACCAGTGTTATGAATTAGGTAAGCAATGAGGAACAGTTTTGTTCTGATTAATGTATGGGTTTTGTGGAGTTTTAAGTTAAATCTTTGTGAAATAAATTAGTTTTGTTTTACAAGTTGACCATGTTCTTCCACATTAATATTTTTTTTCAATCCTTTCAGTTTTAGCGCTGGCAGGGAAGCAGGTCATTTCCGTTCAGTCCTTTTTTCATAAAGATGACTTGATAAAACTGATTTTTCAAATTAACTATAATGTGCAAAACCTTTTCTCTGAAGAATAATAGCAATATAAAAGGACTAACAAATCCTAAAGTGACAGATATTACAGATTAAATTTTCTATCCATTTTTTTTCCCATTCAGTTCAGGTTAGATGATTATGGCAGCTTGAACATCAGTGAATTCATAGAGTGAAGGAATAAATGGAAGTATGTTGGCAATGGTCTGACAGAGCGCTGCTTCATTAGCATTTGGGTCACAAAGTGGTGTGACTTGCTGAACTTTTTAGAGAAATTGTCAAGTGGTAGCATGGGGTAACAAGATTTAAATTCACAGTGTTTCAACTGAGACTAGGAAAGGTCAGCAGTAAATCTTAAATCAGATTTCTGAAGAAGTCAGTGTGGTTTCAAGAAGATTAATTTATTTTATAAAGTGGGATTTAAACTGAGCAGTACCTTAGCAACTGTATATATTTACATGTGGATAAGGTCACCTTATATCTGAGAAACATTCACTTTACTGATACTTCTGTATAATTATAATGATTTATCTGCAGCTCGGGACTGGTTAAAATTTACATGTGATAATTTTAAATGTAAGATAGGTTGTCTTTTCCCTGAGGTGCTGAAAATAATTAAGCCATATGTTCTGTAAGTGTTAGCAGAGACTAAGTTCTTTACAAAATATATTTTGTCTATAGATTTTCATACTGTACCATATGACAGCTGCTTCCTTTTCATTGTATAGGCTAGTAGATGTCAACAGTGTCATGGCTGATTCCAAACCAAATCCACTTCTTTAATTTATGGAGGCTGACAAAGAGCAATTAGAGATTTGTGTTTGCTAAGGTCTCAATACTGTGTGACTCAGCAGGATGCTTCTGTGCATTGTTTTCCCTGCTGCACACACCTTTGAAAGTACTGAGGCTGAGTCCACTTAGCTTTGCTCTGTCAACCTTTGTAGCACTTTCAGAGATGGAGATTCTTTACTGGAGGGATGCAAATTGTGAAGTCTGAGAGGTCCCAGTAGATGCAATTGCTGCGTCTCTTCTGTTTCATACAGAGGGTAAAATTACTTCTTCTCTTGTAGCAGAAGGAAAATCAGAGCCATGTCGATCCTCCAGAACCCAGGTGACAGATTGCTGACAGCAGAAGATCTGGCTTAGGGAGAGTGACTTTACTTTCTTTTGGGAAGCCTCCTACAACAATTTTATGAGTGTGTATTTGTTGAAGCCGTGATGTGCTGTTACTAATATTTCTGCCATGGCATCTCCTTTGCCTGTCATAGTGAAGTGTAGGTTTGCTGATCTGTGCTAAGTATATCACTTTGTGTTGCTTTTAATTCTGGAGACATACTTAATGGTGTGCCACAAAGGGAATAGTTTAGTTTGTCTAAGTATGATTCAGCCTGAGGTGGGAGAACTGATTTACTTAAGGAATGGAGACTGTATTTATGGCTGTGGATTTCTGCTTGCTAAATCTGATTCAGAAAAAAAGCTCTTCTCTTCCTTTTTTCCCATGTATTTTCTTCCTGTATTTTCTTCTTTTGGGAGGGATTTTTTTTTTTTTTAACTGGGTCCTCATTATGTAAAAATTACTGCAAAGTTCTTTTAGTAACTGCCACAGTGAATGCACAGTCTTCCTATATGACCAAGTCTTGTTTTCTGACACATAATACAGTTATAATAATCTGTCATTTCAAATCCATGCTGTTCTAGAAAACAATCGATGTTACCTGAATGAGAACTTACCCTGTTTATGTCTTCAAGTATGTCACTGAATGGTTAGTAAGATAGCTAATGTAAAAAAAATTCTCATAACAGAAGTGTATTTGTGTGGTAATTGCAGTAAACATGGGTGCCAGACCTGCAGCCATTGCAGAGAAGCCAGCTACCAAGCATTAACCTATTAATCATTATTACTCTAATGTTGCTAAATATTATGAATCTGTGAAGAAATTTTTAATTTTGTTCCTTACAATAACCTATCCTGCCCTGATAGGTTAAAAAAATATTTTCTGTAAGTAAAATCCTCAGCTCATTAAAAAAGGAAAGTTTAGACAAGAAATTGAACTGAAATTACTTCAAAGGAAACTCCAGAGAAAGTATTTAATATAATTCTAGCAACATTTGTCATGAACTCAGAAAAAAAAAAATTGCATTGTGTTTCAAAAACATACCATAATATTTTTTGATTTATTTTTGCTAACATTGAAAATCCAACTGAAATTGTTGATGTTCTGTTTTTGTGTCCCCTTGCAGGAGTAACAACTGTGTTGACAATGACAACACTAAGCATCAGTGCTCGAAATTCACTCCCCAAAGTAGCATATGCAACAGCTATGGATTGGTTTATTGCTGTTTGTTATGCATTTGTATTCTCTGCATTAATTGAATTTGCAACTGTAAATTATTTCACAAAACGAGGATGGGCCTGGGATGGAAAAAGTGTAGTGAATGATAAGGTAAGTCCTAAGGAAATAGTCCTGTTTCCTCAATTACCTAAACCATCTCTAATATATTGTTTTGATATATATATATATATAGAGAGAGAGAGAGAGAGATGCTTTAAATCAAAATAATGTAGATATATTTTCTGTCATGAACAGAAATATATCTGCCGTTATGTAGCTAATCTCATTTGGTCTCACAAATCCAGATTTAGTATCAAGAACATTAATTTTTTTATTTTGGGAACTGTCTGTTTTGGTTTTTGACTCCTCAGATACAACTGTTTATCTAGTTATTCATAAAATTTAATCCAGATCATATTGGTTGATCACTTATTTATTTTTTTAATTCAAATTAATTGGAAATAAAAAAATACAGAAATATATAATGTATATTAATTTTCAGGGTATGTAAGGTTTAGAAAAACAAATTAATATCCATATATGTAAGTCCTGTGAATAACAAAATCTAGAACTTCTGAACATTTCCAGTATTCTGAAACATTCTTAATGATAGCTAGACACTAATTTTAAAACTACTTTAGATAGCAGATGTACAAAATTATTCACTTATGATGTACTGATGCTTTGAGTACACAGAAACACAGTCTTGCCTTAATTTTCTGGTTTTTATAATGGTATAGCCATGATGGAATGAAGTTTTAACCTGATAGAATTTCTCATTTCAAAAACAGAATGATCTGGTGACACACCTAAATTTATCTATTTGCAGTTTAGAATTTTATTAACACAGAAAAATTATTAAGGCTCACTCATTTTGACTGACCTTAATAGTATATTTTATCCTTTTTTCCTATCTCAGTCCTCCATTTTACCAGTGAAAATATATTTCTTCTGTAAAATACACAGATTTCTGTGATTCTTCTTAAAATAGGATGGAATTTTATTTGCTTCCTAAATGATTATAGTAAATGTGAAGCAGGTTTCATTAACTGATTCTCATCATTTGGAATGCTTAAAGAAGCAAAATGTTCAGTTAATACTAGAGGAGAATTAGAAGAAATGTTCATTCTTCATAATTCCCTGTGATTTCTAGAAGGGGATGAACTATCCATAACTTCAGGATCTGATACATCCTTCTAGAGGAACAGTTATCAGCATGTCAGCTATCAGATCAGTTTATCAGCATGTCCCAAGTGAAGCTTTTCAGACTGTCACATTGCCCTGGCATTGTAATAATGTAGGGAACCCTTATAAACTCTCTGATCATCCTTTGATTATTCCTTTAAAGTGTGACAGTGTTGTTTCATGATCTTAGGAGTGGCAACTGTTTAACAGCTAGGCAGTATTCCTTCCCTAGGAGTGACAGTAATATACATTACATTCTAAGAATTATATACCATCCAGTTCTCTATTTTCTTCAAACTGGCTTAACAAAAAGATAAGCTTTTAACATAGTCATAGTTTCTCATACAAAAATATGGTTCATCTTCATTATGCAGGTCTCATTAATGGTATTACAGATACCGTTTAAAAACACACTAATTGTGTCTGAAAAGAAGGACTTAAAGATTAATTAAAGGGTTCCTCTCATAATTTGATTTGGTAATTTGCTCTTTTTTTAGCTGGATGCATCTGTACACCTGAAGCTAGGCTTACTCTTCACCAATTAAAATGAAATACATTCCCTCAGTGACAGTCATCTGTGTTCACATTATATGGAAATTCTTGTCTAAGTGCTGTTGACATGGAATTGGCCTCACAGGAATGCAGGTGCAGGAAAAAGCCACATATTTGATCAACTATTTTTCACACTCCAGTCAATAAGGAACAATGCTGAGTTCCTAACTGATTCCCAGATTCTCTTTTTATGTGACACCATCTTCTAAGACAAGGTATTTTGGGTACAACATCTAACCATGAAGATCTTAGCAAGATTTTTAGATGGCGCAGATAAATATGAAATTGGATTCAATTTGAAACCAAAATTGCGAATGGAATAGATGCCTCCCAGCGGAAGTAAAAAATTGAAATGGATCTATAGGAGAAATGTCACAAGAATTCCCTTACTCGTGACACTTCCATCAGATTAAAAATCAAAACAAACCAATACAACAACTGATGATTTCTTATATGATCCAGAAGCTAACTATTTCTTCATCTGCTTAATTCTGTGTTTTGTGGAAGGGATGGACTAAATCTAGTATTTATTTATTTGTCTCTAAACAAATATGTACACATGTACATATATTTTAAATTGCATTATATTATTGTATTATGTTTTTTATATAAATTATATCTGTTATATTTATAGATATGTAAATAATATATATTGCTTCCTGAGAAACTGCCTTCCATTCTTTCCTGTAGGTCATTAGAAATTCCTTAGTCTGAGGTTGCTGCAAAGCACTGGATCAATTTATAGTGTTACAGTCTTATTGCAGAACTAGTCTGTGAACCTAGTCTAAAACCCCAAGCCTATATTCATTCCCTGTACATCCCTCTGCACATGGACTCTCCATTGAGCTGCCCCTGGTTGAACTTTAGCCCTTTGAAAGCATACACAATCCCATAACAACACAGAATTGGTGAAGTTGGAATTGAGCTCTGGAGATCGTTAAATTTATCTCTACTGCAAGCAGGGTCAGCTAGGGATGATTGTCCAGATATTTTTTTAATATCTTCAAAGATGAAGATTCCACAACCTCTCTAGGTAACCTGTGCCAGTGCTAGGTCATTCTCAAAGTAAAAATTTGAGGTTTTTTAATACTTAAGTGGAATATTCTGTATTTCATTTTGTGCTCATTGCCTCTTGTCCTTCCACTGGATTTCACTGGGAAAAGTCTAATCTTCTTTATTCTAAGATATTTAAATACATTGATAAGACTCCCCTTGAGCCTTCTCTTTTCCAGGCTGAACAGCCGCAGCTCTCTTGGCCTTTTATATTTCAGATGCTTCAGGCTTTAAATCATCTCCATGGTCCTTCACTAGACTAGTTTCATTATGTCCATGTCTCTCTTGAACTGGGAAGCACAGAACTGGATCCAGCACTCCAGATGTGCCTCACCAGAGGGGAATGACCATTTGCCTTGGCTGGCTGGCAACACTTTGTAATGCAGCCCAGGAGGTTGTTGATCCTTGAGGTCTCGCTGCTGGCTTGTGTTCAACTTGGTGGCCACCTGGACCCCCTGGGCTTTTCCTACAAAGCTGCTTTCTAATCCATTAACCTCAACCTGCACTGGTGCATAGCTTATTTCTCCCCACGTGCAGGACTTAAATTGCCCTTTTCTGAACTTCATTAAATAATTCCATCCCACTCTCCTTATCTTCTGCTGTTTTTTAGGTTCTTAGTCCTGTTTTCATCATTGTTCTACATTTTTTTAACCAATAATTGATGAAAAACAAATAGTCCAAGAGCTAAATCTCAGCTCAGTACTAAAACTCTCAGTTGGGATTCCTTCTTTCATTTAATTGCAGTTTCTTCCTGATCTCTCTATGTGTGTATCTATGTATATATATGTGTAAACACATCTCCAGAGTCTCTAAAATGTATACCCTTAGCTGAAATTCATTTATTTATCAGTGGCATGTTATGACATAACCAAATAATAGTCACACTAGTTTTACATGAGAACGGTGGCCTAATTTTAATTTTAATTTTAATTTTAATAATTTTAATTTTAATTTTAATTAATTTTAATTTTACTACAATGATGGGTAATCTTCACAGAAAACATTGTAAAGAACTTGCAATTCTGTTGAAAGGAGACAGATGCAAAGCCACTACAGAAAGGCCAACTCTTTTCCAGTTATGCTTACCATCACAGTAACAGAGACTTCCTCACATAACTTCATTAGGGCATTTGATGGTGCAAGAGCAATCTTATGTTGCCTCAACCTTCTTTTTGGATAGACTGGAAATATCTGTCTTTATATCTGAATTTATCAGCATGGTATTTTTTTTAATATGCTCACTTGTTTCTTTTACTTTTGAAATGATGTTTTATTAAATCTGTTCTGGCAAATTCACATGAAATATTTAACTTCCTGCTGTCTTCCAATAGAAAAAAGAAAAAGCATCTGTCATTAAGAAAAACAATGCCTATGCAGTGGCTGTTGCCAACTATGCTCCAAATATTACCAAGGACTCAGTGCTACCAACCATCTCCAAGAGTGCTACAACTGCAGAACCCAACAAGGCAAAACCAGAAGCGAAGCCACAAGAAGCAAAGAAGACATTCAACAGTGTTAGCAAAATTGACAGAATGTCTAGAATAGTGTTTCCAGTTTTATTTGGTACTTTTAATTTGGTGTATTGGGCTACATATTTAAACAGGGAGCCTGTCTTACTTGGCTTTGCACCATCAACCTAAAAGCTGACTTGCACTGAGGACTTCAAGCATCATTCTAATCAGATAGGTTGTTCGCTATGTACAGTCCGACTAATAACTGCTAATCTGTGAACCATTATGTACAGTGTGTATATAAATGTCTTGTCTGTGTGTCTCCAAAGGAGGGACACAGTGTTAATTCATGGGTCTGTAAACAGATAGCACCCATGGCAAATACAGCCAGCTCTTTAAAAGTTAAACCCAGGGGACTTCTGTTAAACTAGAATTCAAATATACAGAATTATATTCTCTCCATACAATGAGATGAAGATGTGATACTACATAATTATTTAGGAGCAGTATTTTTTTAATTTAAAGTTAAAATATTTTTCTATAAAGTAACTAATTCTACTTTACTTAAAGAAACTGTCATTTAAAAAAGTGATTTTTTTAAAAAGGTGTAATTGTTTCATACAATAGCAGTACCCATGTACATAACAGAGTACGGAGGTCGTACAGTTCTGCTCTTCACAAACATTCTGGATACAAGTTAGATTGAAGAGGTAGTAAACACTACTATATGGCAAAAGCGACAAGTTTCTTACTTCTTTCCTCTTGGAAGTTGTTAATAAATTCATCTGATTGATTTCAGGGAAAAGGGTTAATCAAATTCAGTATCAACCAACTTCTGCTAGTGAGATACTTATTTTTTCACTGTTTTATTTATTTGATATTACTAATATGGATTGTCTGATTCAGCAAAGCTGTATTTTTTATTATTATTTTTGTTTCTGTTCTTAATTAAATTATTTTCAGATTTATAGAATCACTCAGAAATTTTTCAGTTTTAAGTTTATGAGTAATATAATATACTTATTTTCTTTGCAGAATGCTTTCCTAAAGCCTGCCATTAAAATATTTACCTGTATTTGTCCCAGGAAGCACTGTTTTCAAGGGAAACAAGAACCATGATTTCAGTTCAGGAATATGTCCATATAATAAAATTTACTGCTGCTTTTGTAAATTGCAACTTTACATTTCGCTGACATAACTTTACAACAACTTTGTATACTAGAAATGATTTTGCTAAGATTTGAATGTTATTTTTTTAATAAAAGGTCATGCATCATCAGTAGGCATCAACTGTATTTCATATACACAAATATAACAAAATTGGATCTGCCAATTGGCAATTTTATAAGAAGATTTAATACTATCAGTAAAATTGTTTTTCTTCTGAGCCTTTGCAAAGATTCTTTATGCCCCTAAAGGCCTGGTAAATCATAGCATAGATAATAATTGTGTACTGTATTTAGATTTTAGTATACTTGGCCAATCAAAAATATTTTGATTCACACATACATTAGCAGTTATTAGTTGACCTTTAAAAAAGATACACCTTTATGATGATGTCTTCTAGTAGAGACATATGTAGTCGTATAGTGTCATTTATTGCAGTTTTGTACAGTAACTCGAGTATAGTGCATAAAATAGATATGTTCGGAGTTTAAAAAAAGTTGTACAAATATTTCTAAAATCAAATAAAAGAGTATCTTAAGACATGGAAGTGTGCTAAAAACAACAAAGAGAAACACCGCTTTCTTTTGCTCTTTTATTTTCTTGCTTTTTCTTTGCTTTTGATGTGATTCTGTTTTGTACTTCGTGTGACAGTATAGATGCCAAGGTCACAAATGCATATTATAAATAGAATTAATAGTTAAGACAGAGTTGACATCAGTAAAATAAAGACATTTAGTAGGTTATAAAAGAAAGGGAGAAGCATGGACAAGGTGTGTATCCCTTGAATTCCCTCTAATTAAACTGTCAGACTAAACCTTTCTCATCAACAGTAGCTTAAAAATGAGCACTTTACTCAGAACATTAAAATAAAAATATCCTTATTTTCATATATATTTATATGTAAATGTAGATCTTCCATGTAACATGGAGATGTGTGCAATAGTGTGATTATGAACAAAAGGCTAGAAGGCAAGCAATAAAAAAAAGGAGTTTTCATGGTATAAGCATACATTTTTAAAATGTTTCATTTGTAAATTATGAATTTTCCCTTCAACATCACATTGTCCAGGTATGAATAAATATATAAATATGTACATATGTACAAATAATTGTAAATATTAGGACTGTAGAAAAATCCCTTCACTTTTAGCTCTGTTTTTGGCAAAGGGCTCTGACTGTATAGTTTAATGGAGGCCCCTGCTAAAAGGCTCGTGAACTTGAATAGCTCGATTATATTTTCTGTGGCTGAGGTTTCCTCCTGTGACCTAGTGAGAGTTCTTACCTTCTGTTCATGTCAGCAAGGTCTAGGGACTCTCCAAACCTCACTGGAACTGAGGTAGGAGAAACAGAGGTTTGTGTTTCACCCTTGGCTACATCCAGGTACTCAAACCCTTCACAGTATTGAAACTGTTGTGTATTTCTCCATGCACGACACTGTATAGTCAGAACTCTCCCTGCCAAGTATGAATCTGCCCTGTCACATTGAATTACCTGATAAGGAAGGATTTTGCATCCTTATCCAAGAATGGCACCTCCTCAAAGGCTTTTAACGATAAATTCTTCTCCAACAAGACTTCTCTGGAAAATAACATCTGGGTAACTCAGAGCTGCATGCAAAAAACCATATCTTCAGTTTGCACAAGAAGCCCGATGCTGTCTCATGTTAGTCAGCCCTGCTGCTACTGCTTTTATTGGGTACAACTACTTTTTTGTTCACTGACCCTCTTCTCTACACTTGCTTGAGTTGGTAGAAAAAAACAGGTGTTTATCTGGTTATATAGAAAAGTAGGCATACTATATAAACTCGGTGGAAAAAACCCAAAACATTTTAAATATTTACATGCAGTTATTGTGGGCATCAGCAAGGCTTTTAAATGGACATGCTTCGGAAAATTTAGTTAGTTGGTCTACATCAAAGCAATCTCCTTCTATGGGCAGAAGAAATATGCTTTACTGTTTCACTGCTGAAACACAGTGGCCCAACTGGGTACACATAAGTTGCAAATTTGTAAGACTACCAACTGAATAAGTGAATATAAATGTAAAGATTTAAGTGAATGGGAGCATCGTGCAAGGAATACCAGAATACAAGAGTTAGGCCTTATTTTCATTTAGAAGGAATCTGTGTCATTTCATTTAGTATAAAATCTGTGTCTGGGATTTTAAAGCTAATGCCACAAATCTATATGCCAAATATGTAGAGGTTTCCTATAATTTGAGTAAATATTGCAGGTCTTAAATATTTGAAGTGGGGAGTATGAATGAGAAAATACAAGTCACTTCTCTATCAAGGACTTGCACATGGAATGTGCCAGTGAATTTTTTGGTTGATGTATTAATCTAATTTATTCCTCCCATTATTCTTGGGTCAGCGCATTATATTTTATGACTTTGGAAATTAATAAAATAAATAAAAAGATAAAACACTGTGGTAAAGTTAGACTGGAATTACAGTAATTCTAAATGATGTTTATGAAATAGCCTTCCAGTATAGTAGTGGGGCACATACGTCTGGATGCATGTGTCAATTAATTTAACAGTAATTTATAAGCCAGCATGAAAAGTAGAGATAGGCACAGTTTATCAGCCAGAGTTGTCTGCTGGAGACTTCATGACAGAAGAGTAGCTTTGAAACATCTCAGTCATGCTGTGGCCAAGTAATTTACCTCCACCTGTCAGATGTGAGTTAATTCAGCTTGTAACTGCTGCATTGTTGAGCATCTTTAAAAAAAAAAAAATGTTATGGTAGGATATAAGCTTTAATTTGGGAGACTACTCATACCATTGAACATTATTCTAAAATAAAGAGCCAATTTTGCCTGTATAGTCACAGGAAAGAGCATCTAGAGACCGAACAGGAGCCTTACTGAGTCACCTTCCCTTCCCAGTGATTACAGATAACGTACAGGGTGATGAGACTTTTCAAAAGTGACCAAAAACTATCAGCATGAAATCAAACAGAAGCAGAAGGGAGGAGGTAGGGATGTATGGGAGAGGAAAGGAGAAAAGAGAGCACACAAATGGCTTTGTTACCATGGCAGTGGAATGTGAGATAATTGAGGAAGAAGTCACTGAGGGATGTAATGTGTATTTTTGTTACAGCTTCAGTTCTGAGCCTTCATTGCCACATGTGAGTTGTGGGACAGTACATAGAGCGTATAAAATGGAAATACTTGTATAATTCTACTGAAATTGAGGGACATGAGTTGTGCCTTTTAAAGTGAGAGGCCTCTACTGACTGCTTTGTGAAAACAGACCATGCAATGCTGCGTGTCTCCTGCTGTTGGAATATCTTGGGTGGAAGGAGAAAAAAAGCTTCAGAAATTAAGTAGAATTTGTTAATTCTACACTATGTTGTCTTAAAAAGCATGGCTTTCACTCAAGCACAGAGAGTCAGCACTCATCCTCCATACCTCTCATTCCTATTCTGAAAGCTTAGTAGTGCACAGGTTTTGCCCTGACCTTCACAAAGGAGATGAAGTCTATGCTGCTGAATGTTACCACTCCTAAAAATTTGCATGAAAGATTGTTTCAGTGTGGATATGAAGCTATCATCACCTATGCCCAATTATGTGCAGATACATAATTCTAAAATTTATAAAGCCATACTATGAGTTTTAAAGTAGAGGAAGAAAATATTTTAAAATAAACCCAGTAAGTTAAATAGCTTCATTTAAAAAACACTAAGTTTGACGATTGTACAAATGTCTAAACATACCTAAATAGACTCTCTGAGTGTGGTATAATTTCATATCACATATAAAGTTTTTGTCTTACACACATTTAAATGCTAAAATAATTATGTGAATTTATGCAAAAATCAGATCGCCCCTCAGCTTTGAGTAAAGTGAATGGTTCTTTAAAACATGATGTTAGGATTCCTTCCATCTCATCCCAGCAATGGTGAACATCCTGCTAGAATGCTCTTAGAGTGCAATATAAATTCAAGTTACATCCCTTTAATAGCTCTCTTTTTTTTTTTTCCCTTCTTAGTCATGGAAACCTCCACTTCATTTCGGTAGATGACCCAAACTCCTTAACAAATAGAACTTTTAATTATTTTCTGGATCCAGTTATTAATTACATCCATCTGAGAATCAGTGAGGGAGTTTAAATCTTTAGTAGTAGAAGTTAAAGGCTCAAAACTTTATTACAATGCATGGCATATGTTAATCGCATAAAATATGGTTGTGTTTTTTTGTTTTTTTTTTTTCCCCTCTACTTTAAACCACTTAATTTTCTAGATTCAGATCTTTCTAGGTGAATCTTTTAACTTGTGTTTTTGGAGTCTGTGATTATATCTTACTGGGGAAGGATACATTTTGAGGTCTTGACATCTCTGATGGAGATCAAGGCAAAATTTGCACTGAATTTAAAATAAAACTAATTTACATCCTCATCATGTTCATCTTTATCAATGAAGTCAGTAAGGACTTTTTAACTGGATTTTTAGAAAAGAGGAGTACCACCTAACCCAGACTCTCCTTTGGATATGGGTTGTCAGTTCTTTAAGTCCTTAAAGAAGTGTCAACCATACTAAAATACAGGACTTTATGTCTGTTTTTTTTTTTCTCTTGATATTTATTAATGCCCTTTAATATTGTAAGTGCTGTAAGTTAGGATGAGGTGATAACACTAACATAAAGGAATTTGGAGGATACTTTAAAATATGCAAGATGATGTATACTCTTCCTCTAGTGTTGGAGTCTACATAAATATATATGATTATATTTTTATTGTTGGATAATTTAGAAGTTCTATTTTGCTTTCAAATTCTTTACATAATGCTGTGAATACTTCACTTGATAAGGTGTTCTGGAGTGTGTTCTTATGCTTATATTCAAGATTTTTAATGATTGCAATGAGTGCTTTCATTCATCTGATATTAAAAAGGGTGAGCTTCAACAGGTTGAAGTGTTACATTTGTTTTCCAATACTTTATCCATCAAACTATGCCATTGAGGATGGATGGAAATAGTGAATGGAACAAGATATTAATTTGATCAACTGCTTTTGATATTCTTTATTAGAGGTTCATTTTGGCTGAATTTATCAGTTTATAGGCTACTGTAGCTTAGCAATAGCACGGAATGCAATGTAGTACTTTACATCTATTAGAATACATATGCACCGTATCTATAAACTGTTAAAAAATCAGTTCCTAAACTGCACCCCTTCATCCTCTCCCCTCCAAAAAGTCACTTTATTAGGAAACATTTGAAGGCACTTTAATTTTAATGGAAGTGATTACACTAAATGCTGTTATACTTGATAAAAAAAAAAAATAAAGTGGTCTCTGATTCATACATGGTTTGCAATTTCTCAGCTGGGCTGGAGTCAGAAAACATTTATGTGTTGTATGACAAATCTATTTTAGTGAGTCACTTAGGTGTGGAAATGTCTAGGACTTGGAAAATAGGCACTCCCAGTATATTAAAAAGAAATAAGGGAATGGGACGAATGAAACCAATAATTTTGAAATTAAACACCAATCAAATATGCACAGTAAGAAACTGCATGATAAATGTAAGTATACTTAACCTTGAACATCAATGTCATATAAAATCTTCTGGGTGACAGTTTACTTATTTAGTAGGTTTCATAGTTATAAATAAAGAAGATGATAATATTCTGTAATTTGTGACCTTGTTTTAAATGGGAAAATTGTTACTTTTCTAAAATGTAAAAGAAATAACTGGATTTATGTTTGAATGTGTCACTGCTTGCTGTTGAAGAATATTTATTAACCACATGCAAAATATTGCTTAACATTATCTTTTTGTACTTCTTATTAAAGTTAATTTAAATATAGCACATTTTGTATTTTTGTTTTTAATGCTTTGACAGCACAAATATTTAATTCCCTTCATGTAATTTCTCTTAGGATTTCTGTATGGGTTTTTCATTTTCTTGTTTTTAAACAACCCATTACAGCCTCTATGAAGGTGCTTTTTTATTAAAGACAGTATTTCCCTAAGGAAAGAAACAACACATTGGAAAGAAAATATTCCTCAGCATGGTGAGAATTTAGCGGATTTCCTATTTATATAATGAGAATACCCTCATGTACACATATTACAAATGGCAATGTTTCACATTTTCTGAAGGTTATAAAACATGTTGCTGCTGGGTAGACACTAACAACCAAGTCATGTGGAACATAAGAAACCTCCCACCAGACAGCTTAATTGGTCAGTGGGAGTATATGGGGTAACAAAGCTTACTTAGAAATAAACAAAAGACTATAGTGTCAGTTAGGTGTGGGTTTGGGTTTGGTTTTTTATTTTAAAATGGGCGTTCTGATTCCAAGTGTTTCAGGGGAAAAGCTATAGATTTTTCTGGGATGACCCTTTCTTTTCTTGTAAAGTCGCATCAAGAACTCACCAGAAACTCACAAATGTTCTTCATGGATGACATCCTTCTGTCCAAACTGGAGAGACATGGATTTGAGGCTTGGTCCATATGATGGTAAGAAATTGACTGGATGGCCGAAGACAGAGAGTTGTGGTGACTGGCTCAATGTCCAGGTGGAGGCCGTTGACAAGAGGTGTCCCTCAGGGCTCTGTTTTGGGATTGATGCTCTTCAATATCTTTATCAAGGACACAGATAAAGAGATCCATGCACCTTCAGCAAGTTTACCAATGACACAAAGCTAAGCAGTGCAGGTGAAACAACAGAAGTAAGGGATGCCATTCAGGGGGACCTGGACACACTTGGGAAGTGGGCCCGTGGGAGCCTCATGAGGTTCAGCAAATCCAGGTGCAATGTGCTGCACCTGGGTTGGGGCAGTCCCAGACATGGGCCCAGACTGAGAGAAGATTTGGGACCATTTGCTCTCAGTGACAGAGCAGCCCTGATGAGAAGGGCTTGAGGGTTCTCAAGGAGAAAAATATGGCCATGATCCATCAGGGTGCTCTCCCAGCCCAGAAGGCCAATGGCATCCTGGGCTGCATCAAAAAGCAGCTTGAGGGAGATGATTCTCCCTCTCTGCTCTGCCCTGGTGAGACCTCACCTGAAATACTGTGTCCAGGTCAGGGATCCTCAGCATAGGAAAGACACAGATGCAGGTCCAGAGGAGGCTATAAAGGTGCTCAGAGGGCTGGGACACCTCCCGTGAAGACAGGCTGAGAGAGCTGGGTTGCTCAGCTGGAGAAGGAAAGCCTATGGGGAGATCATCTTGTGGTCTTTCAGTACTTAAAGGGGGCTTATTAAAAAGAGGAGAAGGAACTTTTTACACAAGCAGATAGTGATAGAAGGGCCAATGGTTTAAACTGAAAGACAATATATTTAAATTAGATACTAGGAAGATTTTTTTTACTCTGAAGGAGGTGAGGAAATGGCACAAGTTGCCCAAAAATGTTGTGAGTGCCCCATCCCTGGAAGTGTTCAAAGCCAGGTTGGATGAGACTTTGAGTAACCTAATCTACTGGAAGGTGTTGTTGCCTATGGCAATTTATGGAGTGCTGAGGAATTGACAGAAATGCAGAAAATAGTCTAAAGGATAGTATATTTTTTCAGGCAACTCTTAATCCAAAAATTGAACTGTAATGAATAAGGATTTCGTTTCAACAATGTGCTTTATGTATGGATAAGAAGCAAACAAGAGCCTGAGTAATATTTGCAGAATTGACAAATCATATGGGAGAAAAGAACCATTTAAGTAGATCCAGCATGGAAAACATTTTGAACATTTTGTCCTGTGCAATTGTGGTGGATAGGAGTCAGAGTAAAAATGAAAGATGAATATTCATAACATTTTAAATATTGAAAAGCAACTCTGCTTTCAAGTTCTTTGCAGATCTTTTGAGACCCTGGTACAACTTATTAAAGAGGAAAAAATTTAATGTCTCTTCAATTTCCCAAAGATTAGCATCGCTTTTTGCTAATGCTGGACATGAGTGACAAATACAAAAAATGTGACAGTTTTATGAAGATTACTGTTTTTTGTAGAGTAACATACTTAACTGCTGCACTCCTCTCCCTTCCCCCCACCCTGCCTCCCAAATCAATTGTTAATATTGGAGGTAGTAAGAACCAGTAGTAAAAATTGCCCTCAAGTTGTGGCTTGACATAGTGCTCTTAAACCTTTCTGATGGAAGACATTTTCCTTCAAAACACCTTTCTGTTATTCCTTTCTACCAGAGCCACCTGACACTAAACAGGTTAGTGTTCTCAGAAATGGCAGTGGTGGGAATTTAGAGTCAACCATGCTTCAAGTTTCATTACAGGTAGAGTTCAGCTGTTTTTACTGTACAATGGTCAGTGTTTCTATTAAAAAAAAAAAAAAAGAATTCTGACAGCATTAATAGACTAAGACAAGTGTCCAATAATGAGCCAGTGATCAGGTGATACTGGGGATATCAAAGACTAGATCCATCTGGCAACTCTGCTATTTACCAATAGTGAGAGCAACTTCACGCCTCACACTGACACAGTATTAAAAAACCCAAAAAAACAAAAACAAAAAAACAAAACAAAACAAATCAAAACAACATCAACAAAAAAACCAAAACCAAACCAAACCACATACACACAAAAAAAACCAAAAAAAAACCCAAAAAAACCCCACAAAACCAAACCAAACCAAACCAAACCAAAACAAAAAAGAGTTGAAAAAACCCGGGGAAATATAGGAGGCTTCTGAAGTGCATTGATGGCAACTTCCTGGCTGAGGTAATGGAGGAGCCAAGGAGATCATGCAGCTCTGGCTGCAGCTCAAACTTACAAAAGGAGTGGACAGAACAGTGATGTGCAAGCCTTGGGTGACCACGAAATGGAGGTGTTCAGGATCCTTAGAGTAGGGAACAAGGCAAAAAAATGGATGCCAGCCCTGGACTGCAAGACAGCAGACTGGTCCTGATCTCTGCACAGTGCCAATTCCATTCACAGCTCCAGGCAGCTGAGGGGTAGCTTGAAAGAGTCCATTGGTAGATTGTTCTGGAGCAAAAAGAGGTCCAGAGCATCTGGTTGATTTTTAAGCATATTCTTCTCTGACCTCAAGCAAAGTCCAACTCAGCAAGAAACAAGTCACGCCAAGGTGGCAGGAGGCCTGTACAGATATGTTTGCCTTGACTAAACTCAAATATAAGAAGGCAGAAGCAGGGCTGGACAACCTGGAAGGAATAGAGCAACACTCTTTGAGTTCTTTGAGTTTTTAGAGAGAGCCGTAGGAAAAGTCTGAGAATGGGAAGAAATCAAGTATTACTCCTACCTTCAAACAGGGGTAGAAGGAGGGTCTGGTGACCTAGAGGTCATCTTTACCTTGATTCTTGATTGGTGTATTTGTAATGAAACCAATACTCCTGGAAAACATTTTCAGACATCTTAAAGGCAGCAGATCCATTGAACTCCATGTGTGTGACATTATGTGTGAAAGTCTGGCATCAAGGATTGTATCTTTTCCAGCAGTACTGCTAGTATAACATTACTATTAGGGTGCTAGGATTTTTTCTGGTTCTGCAGATGCCTTTTTCCTACATCAAGGAGCTTAGGAAAAATTAGCTATATCTCTTGCATTCCCACAACAGTCAACACAGTAGGCCTCCCTTAACAATTTCCCCCTTTCTTACCTGGTATGCTGATGTCTCATTTTGCCTTAGAACAACAGTTTCTATTCCTTGCAGCTACAAAGACAGCCTCTGAAGTGTATGCTCAGCATCAAAAGATACAGCACTCCCTGAAGCTGCAGACAATCTGACTCAATAGATCACTTCTGAGAAGTGCCATTTTAGCGTGTTGTGGAAAAATCAGTTAATCATTTAATTGGTACTCCAATTAAGACAATTTGAGTAATTTTAGCATGGAAGAGGGTTTGTTTCCTCTGCTAGGCTACAAATACATATTTTTAACTTTAGTACTTAGGAGATGGGAAAGAGGAAATCTCAACTGAGATTTACGCAGTGCTACACTATAATGAATCCAAAAGAACTGAGTTTTGAAGGTTGTTAGGCAAGGAAGGACGTATTTAAAAATACCTTCTAAAGTTATAAAGCTATAACTCATATTAACATACAAGCATCTGCCCTTTACTAAGGACTTTCTCCCGTGGTAGAACACATGCTAGAATTGCAGATCCATTTTGGTGTTGGTAAGGAGAACTCTTTTGCCCATCACAGAAAACCAGTGTGTGAGAAGGCTTTTCCTGTGTTTCATGACTACAGTAATTTCTTCTGTATAGAATGACTAGATTTCTTATTACAATTTGATATCTTATATTTATGACTCTAAAAGTGCATGAAATAGTCCTTTTAATGTGAAGATGCTGCAACTGAATCAATGTTTTGCCTGCTATCCATTCTCCATTTTCACAATGAAAATTTCGAAATTGTCCATTCACTTCTGTAGACAATTGATGGCAACAAGACGATTTCTATTTATCATGAGCTAATCACAATGTCATAAAGAGATGCCTATTTGAAATTATTGCCTTTCTCACTATTCACACATTACATTTGTTGCTAAAGCCTAAGTATTTATGTCTGAAGTGTAATTGCTTTGTTGACAAATTATAATAATGGCAAAACTTTCAAGACCTTTGAGCATAATACACATATCAATATTGTAATTATTTCACTGTTGATGAAATAGTGATCATCAATGATAAATGAATAATCATAATGAAATGAGAATCTGCTATGAGTAACGTTTTGTTAATTTTAGCAGTGTATTTGTGTTAGGACGAGAGATATGTCTCAGCTTGACTTCCCTCACTAACTCCCATTGCAGATCTTATTCTTTTCCACTCAGAGATTCTACCTGGTTTTATTGACTGGATTTTTTAAAAAATAAATATAATTAAACTATTCCCTTTCCACACAGAAGTATTACTTCTGACATTTGGATTTTTTTATGTATTTCATATGTATTTTTAATGTATTTCATTTTATGCATTTCATTTCTCACTGAAGTAAATATTCCTGAATCCATTACACCTGCTCAAGTATCAATTACTATATTCTTGCATCCATTCTATTTTTCAGTAACAGTTAATTTTTTTTCATTGTGCTAGGTGTTGCAATCACAGATTAATACTACTTTTCACAACATTTGTATGTGTCCTTCACCAGAATTTATTTTGATTCATGGTGAAGGAAACTTAAAAGTTTTGAATATCTGATTAATAGACTATACATATATTATTCACAATGATTAACGGTTTAATTTGCAAGTTCATTTATTGATTAAAATTTCTAAAATGTAGACAATATGTAAAATCTGAAACAAAAGCCTGTCTGCCTAAAGATTTCTTCAGTGGACTAGTGGGACATTGCATATTATAAGTATGTATCTGTATTATCACTGAGATGATAAAGTCTGCTTCCTGACTATTTCTCTAAAGAAAACCATAGAATTTCAATATGGAATTAAGTGCAGCATTCTACTGCAAACAAAAAAGAAGGCTGGAGTGGCACAGGGAAGTGAGCATTTCTGCCCTGGTGAGCACCTGACCTTATGATATATGTGATGTTCCCTTTTTTAATAGTCTACACGTTAAAATTCATTTAGAGAAAAGATCAAATCAGACATTATTAAGTACTGGTCCTTCACCTTGTGTCTCTTTAGTTCACACTCCTGCTTGAATTGCAGAGCAAGCCCTTCCAGGTTGCAGGGGCCTGGTGTGGGTGGAATTCCCACCTTGCTGAACTTCAGAGGCTCCCTGTCATGGAGCAGCAGTGACCAGAATACTGTCCAGGGGAAGGCCCTAGGTAACCCACATTTGTTAATGGTGTAGTGACCTGAATGCAGAATGGGATTCTGTTGAAGCAAAACCCTTTGGTACTCATATCAAGTCTGATTTGCCCTCTTGCCCATATGGTGGTGACTTTCCTCAAGTAATCCTGTTTAAATTAATGGACATCTTAATAAAGCATTAAATTAATTAAATCCATTAAATTAATAGACCTCTTCCTGCCCTGGCGAGCTCTGAGGGCAGGTCTGCTGATTTTCCCCTCCAAGTTCTCTGGTTCCCTTCACCACCAACAGGCACCTCATGGTACCACGGTAGGAGAGCAAAGCTTAACACCCCTCTGTCCTACATTCTGTGGTGTTCTGGTGACCTGTGGCAGTTTATCTGGTTTGATACAAAGTAAATGAGCCACCAAAAACTGCCTGAGGAAAGTAAGAGCCCTGGTGATCACCCTCTCGTGGTGCAGGTGCACCAATGGAAGGTCCACAGTTGTCTGCTATCTGACTGGCTCATTCATAATTGCTTAATTGCAGTCCCAAAGGAATCATGATGGAATGCAGGCAGGATGAGGTCAGTGCTCTGTCCTCCCATTGTAGTGGTCCACAGTGGGGTCTTGTTGCAGCAAAGAGAATGACTTTCCATATGTGTTGTACCAAGAATTGTTTTCAAGCAACCTAATCCAGGATCAATGCCAGCAGTTAAGCCTAGAGGCATTATCTAACCTTCAAAGACCATTATTTTTTTATAGTTTGTCCTTTTGCATAAAAGCTTTTAAAATATAAAAAAATGTTGAGGCCATAAAATCATCTGGGTATCTGTTTGGCAGCCTTTTGACATCGTGTCTCAGTGAATTCGCCTACCCCATGCACCATTCTTCCCCCTCAAAAATGGTTTAATTTAAAGAGCAAAAAGCTATAACACATCTGTTGTGTGGTACAGTGCCATAGGGAATAAAAGAAAATGAAATATGCAAAGCATCTAAGAAAATAATTACTTTAATTGAGAAATAAGTGGAAGGAGAGAAATTGTTCAAGTAGAATACTTCAGGATAATGACTGACACTATTTTTAAAGCAAATTACAGAAAAAATAATGGCAATTTGTTATATTATTTGTATGTTTGAATATTTTAAATGGATTTTAAAATTAAAATCTTAGAAAATGTTTGTGTTTCTTATCCAAACTGCCTCCCAGTCTGACTTACCTTTAAAGAAATGATGCTTATCATTTTCTTTTGCACTTCAGAAAATCTCCCTACATAAAGGAACATGATTTATTTGATACATCTGTTCTAAAAAGCAGTTCAGCAAAAAGCACAACAGACATACTCCTTGCCAAGACACAAATATGGTCATTTCAGTAAATTCTTAGATTACGGTTAAAAATGTAGATTGCACAAAGCACATTGTATACACAAGCATGAAAACTAAATTTCTCATTCATAGGGAGCACCTAAAATAAAGATAAGTGAGATAAGTCTTCCATGAGAGAGATCACTGGTTCTTTAAGGACTACTTCTGAAGTAATCATCCTTGATATTTAGAAAAATACTAATAAAACCTGTATAAGATTTCCATCTCACCTGCTCATGCAACTGTGTAATACCCTTTAAAGCATAAAAATATTTAACAGGCACCTGGATTTCAATAAATGTTTTGTGGGATAGGAGTACGTATTTTCATTTCATGGACTATTTCCCTCATTGTTAGTCAGAAACAAAGTCTAGGTAATTCTCATTAGTTAGATAATTGGGAAGTAACTCAAAGTTATCTGACATAGAAAGCATCAGAATGTGAATGTCAGTACCTTTACTATTTGTGAGTAATTTAAAATTAGTATATAAGTGTTTAGGAAAAGTTATTGCTATTTTTAATAGGCAATATTTTGAGGCAACTCGCATCCTAATGCAATCTCTGTATAAACAGACCCTTGACTTAATATCTTGCCCCATGAAGATGATGATGCAGATGTACAGCTCCAACCTGGGCATGTTTCCCTCTGATAGAGGCATGCATAAAAAGAAGTGCAGATTCTTTAAAATAAATGAAAAAATATATATCTTTTTTGTGAGTTTCTCTGCTTCTATACTGTTTTCTTTCCCAAAACATTAGTACTTAGATATGCTTTTTATTTGGAGGCTATCCCACAGAGGTTTTGGAAGAGGGGGCTGTAGCAGATTTGGCTTCCTACTTAACAGGGAGCTCATGTTGCAATTGAGTTTCCGAAAATCTTTCTCTTCTTAAAGTGTCTCCCTTTTGTTCTTGCAGTCTTCTATCAGATTACAAGAGGCTATATAACAAAGGAGAGATTATGTAATAATGTACCACTTCAAGTAAAATGTATTTCATATTCATTCTTCAGTACTATGTATCCCTTTCATGTAGTCATATTTCAATAGTCATATTTCATAGTCACCACAAATAAATTCAGGGTTAGATTGTACCTCTCAAGGTGACTTGTTCAGGATAAAGGCAGTTGTTATTGTGTTTCAGCTCTTTGTAATGCATGTACAAGGCAAGGAGGGTTTTATCAAAAGAAAAATATTTTTGTTTTGCGCTTTTTTACTCATAGCAGAAAGTCAGACAAACAGAGTGCTATTGAACTTGTACTTTCTCAAAGAAAACTTGCTGAACAATTGAGGAAGAATACCTTTTTACAAGACTAATTTGTTCAAATTCCATTTGGTTAAAGGGTTTTTGCTTGCTTTTGTTTTTTCCTAACACATTTCATCCCACTGAATTTTTCCTTAGTTTAATTGAAAATAATTTTTCTTTAGGGCCAAGCTTTTCCAGTACTTTCCCAATTTTTTTACACCTTGAAACTTTTCTGAAAGTAACTTGTTTGAATTCCATTCATTTTGGGGTTTGGGGGTTGTTTTCTATTAGATTTTGGTGTCGGTTGTTTTCCTGACATGTTTCATTCTAGTGAATTCCTTCTTAGCTTAGTGAAATGAATTTTTCCTTGGATTCAATACATAACATCATATTTCTTTCTATAAAAGTATGAGAGCTTACAAGAGCATTTCTGAGTCCCCTATCTCCCCTCAAGCCCAAGGAAGATTAGATTCAATGCACCTCTTATTCCTGAGGCACAGAACTCTGGGGAAGAAAAAATTTTGTTTACAGAAACTTCTGCATGTGTTGGAGAGAAGTCAGGCAAAATAACAGGCAAACCTCAACTACATAATACCCTTTGCAGATGGTTTGAAGGTATGAAGGCATAAGCATTTATAATGTATGTAAAGCCATAATCCTTTCCTTAGCTTTCCTGAATCATCTGAGAAATTCTGCCTGGTTCCTGTAGGCTGGCTCATCCACTGGCTCAGGGAGGGGGATACTCAGAGGTTTTTGGAGCTGCAGATGTGTGCAAACAGCACAGTGAGCCTCCTGCTCCTGCAGGGCAGCAAGGGCAGGGAGGGAACCACGAGCTGCCAGGGTGTTTGCTGTCTCCTCTTCTTCCCTTGCAAACTGACTTAAGACCACGCAGGACAGAATGCAGGATAGTGTGACCCATCCTTTTGCAACAGAAGAGAGGGCTTGAGTCAGATGAAATAGCAGCAATGAAAGTTATCACAAAGAAAAAACATGGTGTAAAATTACAGTGAATTTGCTGGAGACAGGGAGAACTTACCAAGACATCAAAGGAAACATGCAGTTAAGTCAAGCAGAGGATCCATATTGTTAGATTTTTTTTTCTACAGAAACCAGAATTTGCTCAGAAAGGGCCTAGAGACAATTCAAACCCTTATTAATTCCCAGAAAATCCCATGTTCATACTCTATAATAAAAATGATGGAGTGCATTTGTTGTGCTAATAAGATAGACAGGTGCCTTAGAATCACTTTTGGGAATAAAATTCCCTCTAGATGCATCAGATGTAAGCAGTCACTGTACCCGGAGTATTTTGGCAAAGTTGCTTACTGTATTTTTTCCATTGAGAAGCAATTGAGCTTGTTTAAGTATTGGAATAATGCGGGAGAAAATTAAAATTGTTGCAAATGTTAAATAGCCCTAAAGGAGCTTCTTGGCTCAATAAACTCACAGTATTTTTATAAGGGATATTTAACTTAAATTTATTTAAGATATTTTCTACCTCTTCCAACTTGCATGGTGTCTCCAATTATTACTGAAATGTTATGTGGGAGCGTATATTAGTTTTTGCATATTGGAGTGATCTCCAGGGAATTCTCTTAAAGCAGATCACATTGTAGCTCTTGATAAAATAGAGCTCAGTTTTACAATTTCCTTTCCTTCAGTGTTTCCATTCCCAGTTCAGTTAGTATGAATTGCGTGAAAAATAATTTTCATGCAATTTTATCTTGTTTGCCCTTTACCTTTCCTCACAAGAATTCTTCCCACTTATTTTGCATGCACAAAGAGCACTGTACTTTCTTGTCTGAGGAGGAAGAGTGAAATGGTCCCATCACTTCCTTCTCTAGAAATAATAGCAAAGAAAGGTCAACCTCAAAGTCTCATTTCCTCAGATACCTTTTCTTAAGTTTGACTTTGAAGTTTATGAAGCTTTTGATAACCCAAGAGGCTCTTCCCTCCAACATTATAAACCTCCTAGGAGACAGCAGTGCCCTGCTGCTTGTACTGCAGCCATGGAAAAGTAATTGCAGGGGTATTGTGTCACAGATATAATTCCTCAGTTCTGTTACACATTTGTATTAGTGGCAAATTAACCTACACTGCTTGCTTGAATTTTAGTTGTGTTTTCATTGGAATGCGCATTTTATGTTTATTTGCAGAAGAACATTTCTAGCTCCTTGTTTATAAACAGTTAATTGTTTTGTTGGAATGTTAGGGCTGCTGCCCAATATCCAGCCACCACAGCATCTTCAAGATGCTGTGATTAAAGTCCAGCTGGTGACTTTGCAATTAATTTTAAGTGAGAATGGTTTGTTTTCCATTAGAGAGGCCTTTACATAGCAACAGGTAGAGTTGGGAGATGACTAAGCATTAGCTAAGCTCAGTGCTGCGTACTGTAAGAGATAAGGGAGTACAAGCAGCCTTTTTTATCCCAGACACTTGCATTTAATGTATGAAAAAAGGCTTGAGACATATATTAATACCCAGGTAATGACTTTGCTCTTCAAAATCTGTCTTTTAAAATACTTGTTTGTCTACTATATTATCCAAGAGTCATTCTTTTCCTAAAAGGACTTTTCACACTTAGATGTCATTTCAGTCTTGAAGAACTACTACTTTAATCTGCTGAATGCAGGGCTGTCCTAAGGGCTTTCAGGACACCACTTAAAGTCAGTTTTTACAGGTCTTTGATGCTTTATGACTAAGACAGTATTTTGAAGTGGGAAGAATGTCTGCAAAGTAGATGCAGGGAAAAAAATTAAAAATTATGCTTAGGCAATTCAGAATGGGGAAAGTAGCAAGCAAACACATTAATAATTTGCAATATTTAATCACAAGCTACTGTGTGACTCCTTTTAAAAGAAATTTCCGGAAGATATTGTCCTTAAAAATTATTGATTTATGTCAGGATGCAGATTATTTAAGAACTCTGTAAAGGAATCAGACACATCAGGGAGGTAAAAAGACATGGATTCTCTGGAAAGGATGTTTGCAAGGTTTATGTATTCAAGAGGCACTGCTATATATTATTAAAATAATGGTATACAAAGTAGTTTGTTGTCTTTCAGTAACTCTGTCTTGGTCTGACTGGCCATGATTTTTTTAAGGGATTGCAGAAGTTCATTTCATAAGCATTTATCACTAATTTACAAATGTTTTTTGCAGTATGCCTCTACTAGTGAAAAACTATAACAATACTCAAACAAATATCAAAAATATAAGGAACATTTTTTTTCAGCGTGATTTTCTCACAGAAAAGTCTCAGAAATGTTGTAATTTTAGATAAAAGTCTTCTGCAGACTGAAGGAAGTAGGACTTTCTGTGCAAAGGGAAGAGTTTGATCTCAGGTGCTTTACAGGAGCATTGGAAGAGGAACTGTGAGTGGAAAAGACAAACCCTCCAGCCAGACTTGCACCAAGATGGGATTACTTATTCTTCTGCATTTTCAGCAACTAGAGCATGCAGGCATGCATAACAGTGTCTGCATGAGTGAACTGAGGGTACAGGTAATTTCTTTGTGTGTGACACAGGGCTCCTAATTCATGTGATTTAGGAAGTACCACTCAGTACTGGCAGCTAGCTAGTGCTGTGAAGGTTTGTGTTCCTCCCTTGCTGTAGCTTGTGCCCTTACTCTGTGCTATCACTGCTTGTTTCCAGAGCATCAGGGATGTTAGGACAGCCTGTGGCAGAATTCCCACTATTCTTATTTTGATTGTCATGGCATCAAAAGTGATGAAACACACCTATTCACTAGGCCTTCATATATGCATAGCCTTTTTGTAAAAGAAAAGCTGTCCTATTAATTTGTCTATCATTACACTGGATGAATATGTAAAGAAGAATAAATAATACTTGAGATATGCTACACAACTTTAAAGAGCAGTGTATTCAATTATAATTAAGGGTAAGATAGCAGACCCTCAAAGCACAAATGCTTTGTGTAGTGCGTCTGGGCTAATGAAACACACACCTCATGCAAACTCAGGAATTTACTGTAAGTCCAATCAAGGTATTAGAAACTTAATCAAAATTTTATGACTACTCTAGCTACAATGATGCTAGCACACAGCCAATTACAACAATTCCTAATTTAAAATACAATTGTTGAACACAGATTTCCTTGTCTCTTTTACACACACCTATATTATTCTGGGTCAGTAGATAGATGGAGTTACTGTTAAGCAGAGTATAATAGGGGAGCATACTGTAGATCCAGCATCTGAGGTGCTTCACTGACAGGAAAATCATGGTTCTAGCAGGACCTCTTCCTCATCACTTCTTGGTTTCACTTTGTGTTATATTTATGTGTTTGCTAACAAACTTATTTGCTCTTTCTTCAATGGTCTGCAAATTCTGTGTTATTGTTGGATTTTAGTATATATAGTATGTTTTCCATGTCTTAGATACTTGAATTTTGCTGCCTTTGTTACCTCTACATCCAGTATTATCCTGGTCTGCAGGCCTTTCACTTTTTAGTGAAAGATGCATTCTGCATCTTGTGCTTGAATTTTTGGACACCACTTTTTTTTTTTTTTTTTTTCCAAAAGCCTGGAGCTGGTCTTTTCCAGTAATGTAGCATTATATTAGCACAATCCAGTCAAGCACACAGTCTCATTCAAGGGTAACTCAAGGTTCATGCAACAAAGAGGAACTCTTTATGGTCAAATCTATTTGTGTACTGATATATTTTAGTAACTACTCATTATTAATACCTATTAGTTATGACAGTATCACTGTTACGGAAATTGCTTCACCAGAGGAGGGATTTCAGTCACTAGAAATGGAGTAGCAATTTTAAAAAGTTTACAGTGTGTTACGTTTGGTGTTTATAACTTGTCAGTATGAGTTAGTAGCTTCTAGAGGTAAGGGCAGATTTGAACGGTTGAACTGAAATTCTTAGTGCACTTTGCACACTGTCAAAACTGTGTAGGATTAACTGTGGAGTAATCCTGTTTGAGTGCATTGTATGTGAAAAATTCATTGGTAGGTAGGACTGGGATACTATTTCTAACTCATTGATTCCAGCTTACTGTTATTATAACCATGATTTAATTCTTGTTGTTGTTTCAATCCATTTATGTTTTGTATAGTTATTTATACCACCTTAAGCAGGGAAGACCAATATGTTGATTACCAAGCCCTCTCCCATCCAAAATAAGACATTTTGACAGTTACATATTTGAAATATTATTTGGAATTCCTTAGTGAAATCTGTGGACTGGCTACATTAGAAAAAAGAGCTATAAAAATAAAATTCTGGAAAGGAGTAAAACTTGTTGCAGAAAAGAAAGAGAATTGGGAGAAAAACTTCCAGAAGCTGTATTAGTGGAAGATCCTCAAGGTAGTAGAGTTTTAGCTGATTTTTCAAAAGGATATTTGAATAAATCTGGCAAGGAGTTGAAAAAGTCTTAATGAAAAATTTAAAGGCATTAGAAGGTACTAAGACTTATGGCAATTGATGGAAAAAAATAGTGTCACCAAGCCCTGGTGGCAGAACACTTCCCTGGTATTCTGAGAAATAAGCTCCAAAAAGTCAACCCCTCTTCAGGCCTTCTGGCACCAATCATCAATTCTCTTAGTCCAGCAACCAGATATTCAGGGAGCTATTCAAACCTAAAATTCTAATTGAGAAGCACATTGCAAATTGATCATTAAACCAACATACCTCATCTCCTACCTCCTGTAGTTCTTTGTTGAACAAGTGCTGAGTGCTCTTTGCTTTTAACTTGTCTGTTTGACAAATAAAACCATGGTAAATCAAAAGCAACTGCACTTAATCTCTGCTTTGCTTTGAATTTTTTGCAATTTTTTCAGAGTTGGTGAAGATATGGTGTACTTGCAAGCTTGTATGCTTTCTTCAGCTATTTCAACTGCTCTAATAGACTATCTTACATTTGTTTCCCTCTGAAAAGACATGAATTGATACAACAGACATGTTTCTGCTCTCCTGCGTGGTAGAGCTTGATGGGGATAACGATGAAGAAACTGCATGCAGCGTAAGATTCCAGGCCTGCAAGCCTGAGCAATACTTTGGGATCCCACACAAAAGCAGAAATGTGAAACTTAAAACAAGACTAGAAGTTACTGGAAAGTCACCATTGTTTAGAGATATGAGGGCCATAAATGCTTCTGTAGCCAAGGATAAAGGACTAAAATGGAAAACCCACATGACTGTAGCGCTGCAATGGATGGCTATATGCTCTTCAGAAGGGACAAGGAAGGAGAGCTGGTGGGGTGCCTTGTATGTTAGGAAGTGTTTTAATTGTGTACTATTGTAGTGATGCTGATGATAGAATTGAGTGCTCATGGGAAAGAATTGGGGTAAGGCTAACAAGACAGATATCCTGATGGGAGTCTGTTACAAACTACCAGGGTGAAGAAAGAGGCAGGTGAAGTATTCTATGAGTGGCTGGCTGATGTTTCATGATTGCTAGCCCTTGTTCTTGTGGGAGACCTTAATGTGCTGGATGTCTTCTGGAAACTCAACACAGAGGAGAGGAGGCAGCCTGGGAGGTTCCTGGAGTGTGTGGGAGAAAATTTCCTGTCACAGCTGGTGAGCGAGCATACAGGTCTAATGTTTAGACCCGCTGTTTACAAGCAGAGAAGGGCTGGTGGGAGATGTGGTGGTTGGAGGCTGTATTGGGCACAGTGACCATGAAATGAGGGAGTTCTCAATTCTTGATGAAGTAAGAAAAGTGGTCAGCAAAACCTCTACATTGGACTTCCACAGGGTGGTCATTGGCCTGTTCAGGACTCTGGTTCAGAATGTCCCTTGGGAAACAGACCTTAACAATAAAGAGATCCAGGAAGGTGGGAAATACTTTCAAAAGGAAATTATAAAGGTTGGGAAAGCCTGCAGGAGCAGGCTGTCCCTATGTACTGAAACACAAACCACCATGGAAGAAGACTGGCCTGGTTGAGCAGAGGCCTTTTGCTGGAACTCAAGGGAAAAAAAAAGAGAATTTATGAACATTGGAAGAAGGGGCAGGCAACCTAGGAAGAGTATAAAGATGTTGCTAGAGAGAAAATTAGAAAGGCAAAAGCTCAGCTAGAACTCAATCTGGCTACTGCTGTGAAAGATAATAAAAAATGATTTTATAAATACATTAAGAACAGAAGAAGGGAAAAATTAATATCTACATCTTTATTGGATGTGGAGGGCAACATTGTCACCAAGGATGAGGAAAAGGCATGAGGTAACCAGGTACTCCACACTTGTCACCAAGGATGAGGTACTTAATGCCTTCTTTCCTCCAGCCTTTAACAGAAAAGCTAGTTATCCTCAGGACAATCAGCCTTCTCAGGTGGTAGACCAGGACAAGGATCCTCTGCAACCCAGGAGGAAGTAGTTAGTGACCTGAGGAGGAAGTAGTCAGTGACCTGTTGTTCTGCTCAGACACAAATCTATGGGGCTGCATGGAATTCACCTGTGGCTACTGAAGGTGCTGGCAATATGATTTTCTCTTACTTAACAGGAAAACTACTGTTAAAAGCTATCACTACAATTTACAATGTGAGAGTAGTGCTTGTTTGTACAGTAGTTACTTTACTTTTTCTGACTCATTCCTTCCAGAAGCACTGCAGCATTGCAGTCATGACTGTACTTACAGCTGAGAGGACAGGACCACTCCAACAGAGTGCTAAGGCATATGTGTAAATAAAGAAATGTGGTAGCTTGAATAATTTAGGAAAATACATCCATTTAATTTTAGATTAGCACTTGGTTACTGAAAACATTTAGCCCATTGTCAGGAGCTTCTTTCAGTTTGTAAACATTGATATTGCTGAGGTCAAGTTGCACAGGCCTGAAGATAATCTATAACTTGGACTTAAGCATTTTGCTTTCTGAACACACATACCAGTAAACCATAGAGATTTTTACTTTTTTTTTCTAGGTACAGACTAAAAAAGCAAGACTGTTTCAGTATAGTGATTTTTTTTTTTTTACCAGACTGCTTCTCTAAGAAAAATATGACATTATTTCAGGGAGCATTCTTACAGGATAAAAGCTTATTGTGCTATCTTGAAACACCTATAAACAATAAAAAAGAAACATTAACAGATATAAGGTAAGATGACAGTAGGTACATCTAATATAACATCCTGCCATTTTATGTTATCCAAAGTCTATTTAGATGCAATTTAATCATTGGATTTATTTCCAATACATTCTTAATCATCAGTGGCTCAAACTGGATTATTAACTCATCTGTCCTCAACACATGCAGTGCGTTAAGTCACAAGCTGTCACAAGTCTTGAAGAGCTGTATGCTTGTGAATAGGCAGCTTATTCTGAGTCCAAACAAGAAATAGGTGCTCCTGGCTAACACATTCACATAAGGTTCCAGCCAGAACACTTGCTGCTAGCAAAAGTCTCCATCATCCTTCAAATGAAAGTTGCTTTCCTTCTTAAAGACAATTAGTGTTTACTCACTGTGACAAAATTTTTCTGTGATACCAAATTTGACTGGGGTTAAATTTGCAGTAGGCTCTGGCAATCCCTGTTTTTTGTACAGCTATGATTCATTTTATCTGGGCTTACACATGGACTACTGCTTGGCACAATGTGACTGTGACTCAAAGCCAAGAGGAAGCAGGAGTGTGTCTGTCTTGGTTTGGAAAGACAGGTATCTGCCAGGGAAAGCTGGGGTTTCCCTTAGAATGGAGAATGTAAACCCCTAACCTCTGCCAAATTATAATTTTGTAATTAAGGTCTTTCAGGCAAAGATTTAGGAGTAGGAATAACAGTTCTTTACTAGGAATATTAACAATACAAATGTAGTAGAAAACAAACCCCCCCAACCAAACAAACAATAATCCTGGAAAACCCTGACAGAGTCAGAGCTACAACCTGACACTGTGTCGGTCAGGGTGTTCGAAGCAGTCCAAATGTGAGTCCTTCTGGAGTGGCAGATGTGATTCTTTTGGAGTAGAGACAATCCTATTTAAAAGGGTCCAGTGATGGTGAGAAAGGATCCAGTCTTCCTCCAGGAATCGGATGAAGCCGGATACCTTGTGTTCCTACGTCTCAGTTTTTATCCAGGTAGGAATGGTTTGCTTCTCCCACTGGGTGGAGCATCTCACAATGGGAGGGTATGTTTTGGGGATTACTGCTTGGGGATGTGTTAATGGCCCATCAGCAGAAGATATCCCCCTGGAGGGAGGGTTGGTAAAAGAGATAAGAAACACTGCCCCACCTGGTTTTAACAGCTGGGCCATTATCAGAAGGCATCTGCCCCCCTCCTCCCAGAATTACAAGAGATAAAAAAGAACATCTCCCCAACTGCTTTCAGCAAATGAAATAGAATACACATTTTTGGTTCCATAATCCAAGACAGTGTCCTTTCCATTGGTGTGACATTCATGTCTTTTTTCTGGCCAGGGTGGTGTTAATTTTTTGCAGTAGCTGGGAGAAGGTATGGCCAGGGCACCATCACCTTGTTGTCCCAGGGGAAAGGGACTCTCTCTCTTCCGAGGGAAAGAGGATCCTCCCGTTTGAGTAGATGGAGTGGCCTGGTATTTGTTTATTATTAGGAGTTTTCCATGCAAATTGTTTATTTTTCTTATGCCCATTGTTATTGTTGCTGTTACTGTTAGCTTTCTCATCTCATTGCTGTTTCCAATAAATTGTTCTTATCTCCACCTGTGAGGGGGTTGGAAAGGGAAGCAGTATGTGGATTTAGTGAGAGTGAATTGGAGAATGTCATTCCTCAGCAACAATAATTTATTCCAAGGGCAGATCCTATTTTGTTATAAACCCAGTGTGGGGAGCTACAACAAAGATGAGCAAAAGAAAGGTCTCCCATTCTTGTCATGATTTCCCAAGAGAGCACATCTGGATTTCAGGTAATGCTCACAACCAGGGTATAAATGTCAAAACCTGGAGGCAGGACTTTATCAGATGACAAAGTAACAATCTACTGGAAGCAATTTGTAGAATGAGCAAAGCCAGGCAAGGTTCATGATGGACACAGGCTCTGCAGAATGTCAACACTGAAAAGAGTGACTTCCCTTCTTTTTTTGTCTTTTCATAAGATTTTCCATTCAAACCCTGTATTTTTGACTAAGTGGACTTTGTCTAACTAGCTCAGAAATTTGATGAGATAGTTTAAAAAATTATACAAAGTCTCTGATACTACAGTGACTACTTTGAAAACTGTCTGGGGTGAAAAAGATTCAAGTTCAAAAAATGGAACTAGGAGTATTGTCCTCTGAAAAGAATCTTTTCACAGCAGAAACAGTGTGATGCAGGAAGAGTTGCAAATTCTGCTGTAAATAGGCATCCAGATCCTGGTACTGATCTGGAAGGAAGTAGGAACTGTCATAGAATATTATGAATTGGAAGGGACCCACAAGGATCATTGAGTCTAGCTCCTGGCCCCACAGAGGGCATTTCCAAAAGTCACACCATGCGTTTGTCCATACATTGTCCAAACACTTCTTGAGCTCTGTCAGGCTTGGTGCTGTGACCACTTCCCTGGGGAGCCAGTTCCAGTGTTCAACCACCCTCTGGGTGAAGAACCTTTTCCTGTTATCTAAGCTAATTCTCGCCTGACTCAGCTTCAGGCCATCCCTTGGGTCCTGTCACTGGTCACCAGAGAGAAGAGATCAGCATCTGCTCCTCCTCTTCCCCTTGTGAGGAAGCTGTACACTGCAATGAGGTTTTCCCTCAGTCTCCTCCAGGCTGAACAGACCAAGTGACCTCAGCCACTCCTCATACAGCTTCCCTTCCAGACCCTTCATCACCCTCATGGCCATGTTTTGATGCTCTCTAACAGCTTTTTGTCTTTTTTATATTGTGGTGCCCAAAACTGCATGCCATGATAAAGATATGTGGAAGACAGATCATGGAAATTCCTCAGTTCTGGGACACTGTCAAACTCTGAACAAATGGCAGCTTCTGCTTGACACTTGTCAGAAGCCTGCAGCACACTGAGACTGGCATATATTAACATACTGCAGCCTTTGCAATACTTCCTAAAAAAGTAAAGGTGAGTGTCTAGGTGGAAAATGTTTTTCCAGAAGCTAATCGGAATTTAATGGAAAAAAAAATATTAGAAGTTTAGAAGAAATATTTTAAAGTAAAAGAGATATGAAACAAAATAGATGAGAAAATTAAATTATATTTTATTTTATTAAATCAGACTAAATTATAATGATTTTTATCAGACTAAATAAAGCTGTCTTACATGGCTAATACAGTGTGATCACTGAGGTGAAGCTTCACAAAAACATGCAATGCTTTTAACAGCTATTAGGGAAATCAAAGACTCTGACATACAGAGTATCATTTGCAGCACAGCTGAAGCAGAAGATAAAATAAGTATCACCAATCTTGTCAATGGTATTACTTTAGGTGATACTTTCAAGAGAATGGTTGATTTACTCCAGAGAAGGATAGTTCTTGAGAATTGTCATCAATGATGCAAACCAAAGCAGCTGGTTCTTCAGTCTCCAATCAAAAAGGTGAATTGGTGTTGATAATCATAACTGATAATGGCCTTCCTGAGAGCATATGATAAACCATAGGATAATTTGTCCACTTTCAAAAATAGTTGATTTCTCTGTTATTCACTAGAATTATCTCTGCACAGTAACATTTTTTTGTCTTGCTAGAATGATGAATTTTCTTCATATGCAAATGCCAGAATATGCAAGTTGGTGATTAAAGACAACCACAGAAAAAAGAGTTTGTCTAGCAGCAACAGACCTAAGACTAAGGGTCTTCTAGTCCTGTTTTCTGGTATTGTTTGAGAGGGAAAAATATTCTTCTCTGGGACATGTTTAAAAATATAAAAACCAAAGCACTTTCATACTGAGAATGCAATGAAGTAGTTTTGTAAACACACCACGAAATATGTATTTAAAATATTGGCAGACTTCTGTACTATGACACAGTGGAATATGCATATATTCTTTAATCTCCATGGTATCCCAATGCTGTTAAATGTTTATATGTTTGATGCTATCCACAAATGATTTTTGATAATCAACAGTATTTACCTTACACAATCTAGTGAGAACCTGTCATAACAGACTACTTTTCTCTCAATAATTAAACTAGGGAGCAAAGTTGGTTTTACATCATATATTCTGACCTACTCCTACAAATGTAAATAAATCTATTGACCTGACAGCTGAGTTTACACCAAGGTATATTGTAGGACCATTCTATCTGATTGTGTAGTGAATATTCAATAACAAAAGAATTTGAAGCTCAGACTTATTTCTCTGGTAAGCACAGGAAATACTTATGACTGTGATGTATTCAATTGGATTATTAAACATTTGTTTCATAAAGTGTAGCATAGTAATAATAATTGACCAATTATATAGCAATAATTGGAAGGTGGAAAAGGAATCTTAAGAAAAATGGAGAGGCAAAAGGATAAATTTAGTGAAGGATAAATTTAATTTTAGAGAATATAAAAGGAAGTAAAATAAAATCTAATATACCAAAAAGCAATCTCTAAATGTCTGAGACTTTTGTTACAACTGAGAGACCTAGAGGTCAATTAATAGCAATTGTAGAAGTTCAGCAAGTGACATAATATATTGCGGAGAGAGTGTAATGTTCTGGACAGAATTATTTCACCCTTCCTTTAGATTTGCTAAGGGATACTGTTACCAAGAGTTTAAATTGTCGTTCTGGAGAAAATGTTTTCCAATTATCAGACAGACCAGCCTTATGAAGAGACCTTTTTATCTCGTGCTTTGCAGATTAAAAAACTTCTTATACTCTAAGGAGGATTGCTCAGGATAGCCACTTTCAACTTTCAACAAAGGCTGAGCCAAGTATCAACCAAATCTTTTTGAAACCGGAAAAAAGTACAGACCACAGTCTTTGCCTGCCCCATTATTTTTCATTTTCACTTGTCTTTGTCCTCCTGATCTGGCTGGAACAGTAAGTGCTCACAGTAGTCAGGTAGAACAGCTGCCCTGTTAGCCTCTAACAAAATAAGACCAGACAGATAATCAAATAGCATTCTCCCGAGAGCATCCTATAAGCCATGAAATTATTCTTATTCTTAACCATTTGAAGGGAAATTTCATCCTAGCTGAAGACAGGAGGAATCAGCAAAAATAAAGTATTTCTTTGCCATGGGATTTCGAAGTATGGGTGAACACACATCGAACATACATTGGCAAAATTTTTTGCCATGATTCATGCCAGGATCCTAGTTCTCTAATAACTCACTGTAGCTTTGGCTACATTTGCAAATACTGGAATGAAATAGAAGCAGATATTCAGAGACAATCCATTGGTACTGAGAAGTCAGCACCCACAGTAAGTGTGGTTTGGAGGGCATTTACTTTAGTCTAGCACCAGTCTAGTTCCATAGAGGGAAGACCCATTAGTGCTGGAGCACAGTATAGTCCAGCAGTCCTGGTAAGCACATCCAGAAAGATTCTGCAATCATCTTCATGTACCTCATGGCCCACTTTCGAATTGAACGCTCCTCATCTGCATTGAAGTAGCAATGCAAACCATGTGCTCCTTGTGGGATCCACTGGGTTGAACTGTGTCTCTTCCTTGACAGGAAAAATAGAGCACAGGCTGGAGAAGAGTTTAAATAGTGTTCACTTCCTGCACATGACTTTGGGGTTATCCAAGCTGAATTTAACTTCCTAAATGAACTAGAGTGCATCTCGGTGTGCAAGTTCCTGTAAGACTCCTTGCCTTGTCTGTGGCACACATGTGCCTCACACTTGGAAGTACCCCTCTTCTCACTGTCACCATGTTCCCTATCAAAATCAGCTGCCTTTGAGGATGTGTCTTGACAGATGGTAAAACCAGGCTGCTGAGAAATCCAGGGTCCTAGTCTCTATTTACTGGGAAATCGTCTGATAGGTGAGGGAGAAGCAAAGTTAAAATTGTGCTCTTAGAGTGAAGAAGAATTAGGGATTGTGGACTTATGCCTTGTAAAACAGGGCAGATCAGAATCTATTTACATGCTGTTTGCTGGCTCATGTTGAAAATACTTGAAAATCTAGTGAAAGGCAATGACAATAGTAATAGGACCAAGGGAATGTTTGTGGTTTGAAGTTATCTTTCTGTACCTAAGCACTCCAGCCTAGTTTCCATAGATCTGTCTACACTTCAATTTGTTAATCATTTCATCCTAACTTAAATGGAGAGGAAATCTAACACACTAAATGTAAAGGAATATCATCTTATATGCTGTAACATTTTCCCTTCCTCAGGATGCAAAGATAGCTGCAGTCTTCTTTCTTCATCAGTTTTTCTCTACTTGTGATGATTTCCCTTGCTTAATTTTTAAGTGCAGCTGAAGATGTGTGTATGTTAGTAATCATTTTAATGAGTAATGTGAGTGAGCAGTTAAATCAATGTATTGGAGATGAAATCCTAATTAAAATAGTATTTAGTTATGAAAAGTGAGAATTTTTATAATTTATTTTCTATTAAGATGTTGACTGTTTCACTGAAAGCAATTATATTGTGGTTCAAATCACAATATAAAAGCTGCACTGCAGTCACATTTCTGCATCTTTCTGTTCTCCTCCTGTGGATATCCACTACCCTCAACTTTAAACGCCCCTTTTATAAAGGCCAGTACCAAAATGTTTGCATTAGTTTTCTCTATTTTTGAGATGTTTTTTACATTTATTGTAGCACTAGGCTACTATGCTGTTAAAGATAGCTTTTAAAATTTATATTAAACATTCAGGTAGGATTAACCATGATGATGCATATTTAAAACCACATTTTTTGAACCTCCCTAAGAAGAATGGAACTGTTTTCATTTGGGGTGCAAGTTTTAAATACCATGCATATGACTCTGTTCTTAAGTTTCTGCTTACTCAAATGCAAGCATACAAACTACATTTGTGAACTTTTTGAAATTATCTCTGCCCATAACAGAGGGCCAACCTAAAGTATTCTCTGATTCCATAAATCTAAGGTGTAGGATGCACACAGGAAATTATTTTATGAATACACAATTACAGTCCACATATGCCTTTCCATCAAAATATTGTTAAGTAAACCTACCCTTTTTAAGACATGATTGCAGTGGTCCTTGAGCTCTTGCTGTTCTATATACTTTTTTTTGGTGGAAGACACCATAATAATTTGTTCTTCTGTCTCCACACGCTGGATAACTTTGATCTCAGCAGGGTAAGTGCCCCTTACAGAACCACATGAGAGCCATTAACTTCCCTTAAGCACAGTGAATGAAGATGGGCCATCCACTAAGTCTAGGTTTTCAAGGCTCTTATGCACTCAAAATGGTATGCAGGTATACTAATCTAGCATCAATTCTCATACGTTAGTAGCTATATCCAAGAGAAATACAGCAGATGTCAGCTATGTAAAATTACATATGTGTGTTTTTAAGTTCCTCTCTGATCCTAAGCAGTTGAATTCTGAAGAATCAAAATGCTCTTCAATACTAAGTGTGAAGTCTCCCAGGTGAAAAATACAGTGGTATTTGCTGTTTATATATGAATGTGGCAGATTTTTTCCTCCTCCTTCTATTTGGACTTCAGCTTTAAGCATGAAAATTCTTTCCCATGTCCTTTTAGATGAATCACAGATTGTAGGTACCTTGATTGAATTGGTGGCTTCCAAACTGGAAATCAAGAGCTTGCATTAAGTGCCTTTGCTCCTTTTATAGTGCATGAAGTTAGGTGTATTACTATGGAATCCAAATCAATAACTACACTTTTAAGAAATTAAGGAACTGGTGATCTAGCCTGGCTGTGTTTTAGAGGTCTTTTACATTAGATTATCCTATCTTCCGCTCCTTAAATCTGAAGAGTAGAGAAAGTTTCCAATGAGCTTGGGCAGCATGTAGGTGCTGAACTGCTCAAATTAGTGCCCCTCCTGTTTGTGTGAATATCCCTCTGCAGTCCTGGAGAAATTTCAGTTTAAGTCTGAATAAATGTCTTCTCTGGATTTTCCAGAGGCGGCAGCAGCAGAGCTGACAGCTGATTTGATTTTACATTTAGGTACTTACAATCTTTACCAAATTCAATCCATGAATTATTTTTCTTTTTCCATTTGTCAGCATATTATCACTTCCCATTTTATAACTGATATTCTACACTGTGATGATTTAACAATATATTCACTTTTTTTCTATAGACTTCACCAATCTGAAACTTTCATCTGCAAATTTTTTCTATTTCTTCTCTTTGAAACCATTAGTGCAGTGAGTAATCAGTTAAATACAATAATCTCAAGAGCAGATTTATAAGAACTCAACTTTTTTAACATGGAAAGTTAATTGTTGACAGTAGTCTCAAGCAGTTTCTGAAAGATGGCCTTATTTTCCTACTAACCCCAGAACTATGCAGCTTCTTTAACAAATTCCTGATAGAGTTAAAATGGTTTTAAAAGACAGTGAATTATGAAGTTCCGTTCTTCTATTGGTAGACTCATTAAATATGACTGAAGAAGACAGAGATGTGGTTTTCCTTTGCAGAAGTAATTCTGGTTTGTTCCTCCTTACTAATAGTAGTGATGTGAATGCTATAGTTTTGCTTAGCTTTGGTCAATTTGATGTTTCTGAAATGATGCCTAGCAGGTCTGAATTGACACGAATTAACTTCTTTCTTCACCTTGGTGCTCTTTTTTTTTTTTAAAGATGGCCCTTACTTCCAGCTAGCAAGCATTAGAAGGTGTTTTTAACTGAGAATTTAAATACTGTTGTTAGGTTAGCTGTGCCAGTACCAAGCAGATGAAAAATATCTGTGCGCCTTAGTAACTAACTCACTACCTTTTAGTGTATTGTCCTGTACCCTCTCCTTCTTTTGAAACACCTAGCTAGGTGATTTCCCCAGCTTTTCTTTGATATTCTCTTTTCTATTTTGCAGTTTTCATTTATCGCTTCTCTTATTTTCCTTAGGAATACAGACAATCTGAGTTGATTTCTTTCCCTTCATTTTTTTTTCTGATGGTGAAAGATTATTTTTTTAATTTTCTGTTTCCTGTTTGCTTTTCAAAACTTTTATACCTATTTCTCATCTAGTCTTTTACTTAATCATGGAATAATTTCTTCTCTAGTTTTTAGAGGGATGGATTTCTATTGTTTACATGAAAGCAAAAGAAAAATTCAGATTTGGGACTACCTGAAACCAGCTTGTCCAGGTATCATCCTTAGTTTTGTGTCATTTGAGAAATATTGACAGTGCTTTTATTTTGATTTTTTAATGGTACTTCTATGTGCCTTGGTGTTCTCAACCCTGAAATCAAATTAAAACTTCCATTTTCTCACTATACATGCTACATATTATCTTAGCTGTAATCTTCCACCTCTTTCACTGCTAGCAAGCTGCTGGATCTACACAGGAGTGATATTCAGTTTTGAAATAGATGCTCCAAACTTCTTATATAGAAAGAAGATGTCTTGGAATTCTGTAAGTATGTTTAAACTTCTTATGTCAAATTTTTGCAGTAGTCACTTTAATTGCATATCTTTTAGTGACAGGGTATAATTTTACAGACTGGTAAAGGGCTTTAATGATTCCATAAACATCAGAATGCAAAGACATAAGCATTCCTTGCACATTTTGCAAAATGTAGTCAATTTGACAGATCAATTTATAATAAACCTAAGGACCACGACCATTTTCAGGGCAGAAGGACTTCCCAGAGAGAAAGGGACTTGGGGGTGCGCTGTGCACATTATCTTGCTGAGGGGGACAATCCTGCTTCTTGGAGCTAGTGCCACCAGCTGCAGCAGAGGAGCTGCTTCTGCACTTTGTAATAAATGCATATGCTCACCTCTGAGCTCATGCCTTTGCCATCATGCTAGGATGCCGCCTGCTGCGTTAATCCACCAGTTAAGAGACCTCAGGTCATGCAATAATATGTGCCTTTACCGTCTGCCAGTACCCCCAGGACTGGCTATTAATTTTCAAGTTGTTGAATTTTCATTTAATGTACTGCAGCTCTCTGAAGCATGGTGAGTTTCTTTAACCATTAAAGCAGTAAGATGTACATATAAAATAATAACCAGATGATGATGTGTAAAGAAGACTAAACACTGCCTTTCATCGGAATAACCACTGGATGGGGGATTATTTACATTTCTGCACAGTGACAACTTGTCTCGAAGGAGGAGGATGATGATGACTGTAAAACGGTTTGCTACTTCCACAGAGAACTCGGTGCACCGGTTACTCCGTAAGTGCCCTATAGAGAGCTGCGAACAAGGGCATCGCCGGGGCCAGGGAATTGGGTTGGTGACAGTCTGAAGCCGAGAGAAGAAATACGCATTATCTAAGCGTTGGTCCCGCCGGGACGTGCCCACCCGCGCCCACGGGCCGTCAAAGGCTGCGAGCGCGGAACCTCTGGTCTCCCGCCGCGGCCGCGGTGCCTTTCCCGCCTCGGGTTCGGGTGTGTGTGTGCGGGATCGCTGCGGGGCACGTCTGCCTACTTTCCCCCTGCGTCTCCTGAGAGAGACCAGGAGGAGGGAGCAGCCGAGAGGAGACTAGGAGGAAAAAAGAAGACAAACCCCCATATCCTTGCGTTTTGCCTGCCCTGGCGCATTTCACAGCGCAGCACCGCGCATCGGCCGCGCAGAGCCGCCCGCAGCCGCCGAGCCTGCGCCGCTGGCGTCTCGGGGCCGCGGAGTGCCCGCGGCTGCCCTTGCGCCTCCAGCATGCCGCCTGCCTCCAGCACGGCTTTAGGGACTGCGGCTGGAGGGGTGTGCTCGCTCTCCTGGGGACGAACCAGGGGATGGCGGATGCCCCCTTCCCCGCGGCTAGGGCCGCTCCCCCCGCCCC
>VWYO01009030.1:631711-668634 GCA_013400275.1 Rhadina sibilatrix
CCCCCCCTCCCCCAAATCGTGATCGTGCCAGACGTAGAGACGCGCAGTCCCCGCGGGTGTCCGTGCACATCCCCGGCGCTTCTGCTCCCGGCTGCGGGTCTCCGCTTGGCAGGGCGGACCGGCTGCCTCTCGGAGAGTCGCCCTCTGAGTAGCTTCAAAAATAGAAATATTTAAATGTACATGTGTAGCTTTAAAATATATATTTAACATTTTATACATTTTGCCTATTTATATTTACATATATATGTATATATGTAAGGTCTATTTCATTTCCCTCTTTGGAGAAAAATACCAAATCAATGCCACCCTTTCTCCCAGGCATGTTTCCCTTCTAGTAAAGGAGGCTCCACCTCTGCTAGGGATTGATTCGTCCAGCAGTTTTTAGGATAATTTATGAAGCAACCTGATGAGCCTATTGGGCGAGTTGCTCGGTCCTTGTAGAGTGGGTTTCTACCTGTTTGGGTGTTTTATTTTATTTTCCCCCCACCCTTCCCCTCCCTCTCCCTGCCGTGTGCCGGGGGGTGGGGGGATTGGTAGGGTCGCTATTTCCCAGCCTCTTCGGAGAAAACTCGGGCAAGGGAGAGCGCCTTCACGCTCATGGATGCATGGGGGGGCCCCGCGCCCCGCTGGATCCGCCGCCGCGGGGCCCGGCTGCTGCTGCTGCTGCTGACCGTGCGGCTGGGGAGCGGGTGAGTACCCGGGGACCCCGCGCCTGCCCCCGCCGGCACTCGCTACCTGCGAATCGCGCCCCGGGCTGAGCTCGGAGGCTCCGGGCGGGGGCGGGGGCAGAGGCAGGGGCAAAGGCAGGGGCAGGGGAGGCGGCGTGTTGCGTCGCCAAACTTCAACCAGAAAACGTGTCGGTGCTGCCGCTGTGGCTCCCGCGGGCGGCTGCGGCGGGAGCCGGCACCGGCAAAGTAAAACTTCAGCCGCATCCCACTTGTTCGCTGGGCGGCTTGGTGAGCCCAGGCTCGGCTCGGTGCTGGGAAAAGTCCCCCCGTGCCGAGGGCGGCCCGGCGCATCGAGCTCCCCGCGCGGTGCCGCCCGCCCGCCCGCGGCTTCGGGAGAGGGGCCGGAGCGCGGCTGGCGCTGGCGCTCCCGCAGCTGCTGGTGCGGGGCACCCACCGCGGCAGTGGCACCTCTGCGGGGCCTCCCGCACGGCAGCGGCTCTTGCAGCGCTCGGCAAGGGGATCGGGATCGAGCGTGGGGTGGAGCAGGGCAGCCGCTCAAGTCCTAGAAGTTGGAAACGTGCGTTTTAAGGGAGAGTTAGAAAACTGAACTGGAGACCTCTGAAGAAACAACAGTTTGGTACAGCTGTGTACATGTGTTATCGGTGCCCATAACAACGAAAAGAAATGTGGTAATTCAACTCCATTAATAATGCAGAGCTGATGTGAACCATTCCACAGGTTACACTCATAAAAATAACAAAGCAGCACTTTAGGTATATATTAAGGGTATTTGACTCTTGCTCAGTGTGTGTTTCTTTTAAATGAAAGATGAAGTTATCATTCTAGAGGGTATAAAAATGTGTAGTGTAAAGGCTGGCAAAAAAAAAAAAAATCTATTAAACATTTTTAAGGTCTCATACTCTAGACCCCTTCCCCACACTGAATGATGATTTATCAATCTGTGTGAGGTATGTTCATTTCATCACACCTCTCATCTTCACAAGGCTGCTGTGTTATCCTAGTAGAAACACCACTGATTATACTTTTCTTAACCTATGTCTTTTAAAACTTTGATAAATTATGAAAATATTTTTCAAAGGCATTGATGAAAATGATACCAGTGCAGCTGTGCATCTTCAGAATGTTTCTTAATGATCATAGTGTACCTCAGGTGTGAAGGAAATTATCAAGTGGTTTGAGAGAAAAGAATATGCATGCTAATTTATCAGTTCAAAGACTTAGTTACAAAGGAGGAGAACTAGCTAAAAAAAAAAAATTATTTTGCTTTGCTTGTCAGACTGTAGTTGGGATTATAAAACTAAGTATAGATTGTTATGTATGCATCTCATTAACATTACCATTTATAAATAAGTTGATACGAAGTGAGAAAAAGAGGTAACTTACATGCATTGTTTTGTTCTGTGTTCCAGGATATCTCAGATAAAAGGGAACCTTTGGTATGAATATCCATGTATCTGAATCAACTGTTTTCAGCCTTGATTTTTTTTTTCAGAGGCTACCTGGAAAATGGTGTTTGAAAGATTCTCCCCCCACCCCCTTTTTTTTTTTTTTTTTTAAGTGACCCCAGATGGACATGTGTTACAGATCATGGTTCTCTGGTATGTAGTGCACTGCAGTTCATGGGTGTTTGCGGGGAGCTCAGGACCTCTGATGCTCTTTTTGCGGGGAGCTCAGGACCTCTGATGCTCTTTAACAGTCTGCCACACAGTAGGAAGGAAATACTATTTTTCTGCTTCTTTGGATGCCTTTCTATAGTTTCAGCCCAAGATTTTCCTTGATTCTCAAACTAAAGTACAGGAGTAACACTTTTTCTCAAGAATAGACCAGACCACCAACTCTGCCAGTTTTTCTAAAACTATCTTGCGGGAGCCAGTCTGCCTTTTCAACACATACTTTTACAAGGATGCTAATTGCATCACTTTTAGTATGCATGTATACACAAAGTACTTTGTGCTGAGTATGAGTAAAGTTGCTTCAGCTGTAACAAATGGAGCTAAAGCCTAAGCAAGGGAGACTGAGCCCAAGCAAGTGTTCATTCTTTTAAGACTGCCCCAAAAGCTGTTCCATGATGTTACACCAAACTTCCCACACCAAAGTGTGGCGACTCTTTCCCATAAAGCAGTTGTTTATCCCCAGTTCTTCACCTTCATCACTAGCGAATTAGAATGGCCAATGCACTTGATTTAATTTCATGGGTCAGTATTTTGAAAGACTACTTTTGTCAATAGCACATATCTCTTCTGTATCAGAAATTGGTCTGTGAGTCTTTCTACAAGATGTGTGCAGGGAAAGAGTACTTACCCAGCAGTCACTGCAGTCCTAAATGTTCAGCAAACCCATTATTCTTATTAAATTCAAATAAACAGATAATTGACAGGCAGAGCATAAGAACTGACAATATAATTAATGTTATTTTCTTAGTTCCAACCATAGAGGTGCACCATAACTGTAACATTTCTTCTAATTTCTAGTTCTTTAAATGGTATATGCTGGTCAGCATGCCTAAAAGTGTATTGCAAGCTTAACTTAATTTTGGCCATATCTTCCCTTTTGTTTTACAATCTGATGTTTTAAAAGCAGTTATAAATGCTCTATTGAAATGCAACTGTCAGCAGGTAGAAATGTCAACTAATATTTTTTTCAAAGTATCTGTTGGGAAAATATATAATATGGCCTATGTCTTCTTCTCATATGAATTTCTGGATCAGAGTTAAGCCTGTCATAACAATGTTGGTTTCTTAGTGCTTGATAATAGTGATTTACTGTTTCATTTGAATATCTGTGATGTTTATTCATTATTATCCTCACTCTTGTGTGCTTTGTTCATGATGTGACAACAAAGGACTTGTTATTCAGCAGTCCCAGTGGTTTAAAATACAGCTTATTTTATTGAAAGTTTGTTAATATTTTCTTCTGTTGGTATAAAGTGTAAAGAGACAGAAATATTGAGAAATACTTATATTCTTTGCACATAATCTTCTTACAGTGGTTTCAAGGAAACCTTCAAATTTATGTCAATCTGTTAAATAAAAAGGGGTAGCAAATTGAAACAAATTTTCATTTACTTTTATCTTTCTGTTTGTTAAACATGTCTGATGTTAAAAAAAGCATCTTTGCTACAAATTCAAACCTTTTTGAGCTGGGCAGAGAAGGTTACAGGTGAGCACTTGTTGAGCTTGTTCAGCTTCTTTTTCTGAATACATATGTCTGTCTCCAGAGTTGATTACAAGGGGATCAGAGGAATAAGTGCTTTTTCTTTGAAGCTCTTGAAGATCGTATTATTTCTAGAAGAATCTGAGTCCAACAGAACACCTAGTACATAGGACCACTTAAATGAATTATTTATATGCACTATTTGAAAGTGTGTTGCTTTGGTTTGGGCTATCTCATATATAAATTAAAAGAGTCTTTTGTGTGTTGAATTCACAGAAAACCAAAAGTGATCATTTCAAACCCCATTTTTGTGACACCACTTATGATCGAAGAGAGTAGCACATTTTGAATTACCTGCATAACTCTTTCTTGCACTGCATCCTGAATTGATCATGTGCGTGAGTAAAATAGCGATATCATAACTTATTTGGTAAAGAGCAGCAGAGACAAGTACTAATTATAAATGACAAACCTACTGACAGGAACCTTTCAAAGGCTGGTTGATGACAATGGCACTGACTTTTATTTCTTAACAATTTCTCTGAAGAGTAATAATTTGTATAGAGTAATTCAGATGCAATTGAATTAATCTGAAGATGACACAGAAGTCCTGATTTTGCATTTTTACACATGCAAACATTTTTTAAGACTGAAAATAGTGTGGTGTGTACAGTGACCTAGAGGCCTATGTAAAAAATGATTATATATATATATATAAAAACCTAAAATGGTAAGTCATGGAGCAACACTGAACTAATAGAGGTAACTAAAGAGACTAGGAAGATCATCAGGAGTTCATCAGAACAGAACTTACTTCAAAGAAGAGGACAATTTTAGTGATATGGGTATGAAGGAAATAAATAGTTTCAAAAATACGCTTTAATTGGGGATTTTCCAGTCAGTAGGATCTGTTGAGATAGTCTGGTCTTATATAAGAATATGTAAGAGGTTGAACAAAACTGGAGAATTTACCCTGGCTTCTCTACCAGGTTTGCTCCTTCAGTTTATGGACTTGATGAGAAGGAATCTGATGAAATATTTTACAGTATTTGTAGTCTGAGGTTTCTCTGGCTTCTAGCCAGTGGATCTCCCGTTCCCAGTGTAACCTGCTACACCTGGCTCAGCCACTGGATTCCCATGTCCCTCTCTGTGGAGAAATCTAGGTCTTCTTTGATACTTCTGGTTCTACTTCTACTTCAAGGTGTAGACCAATGGCTGCAGCTGTTCTTCAGGAACAGAGTGTGGTCTTCATCCATCTACTTGTCAACAAGAAAACCAGTCATAGAAGCTCTTCCTTGCTCTGATTACCTCTGCCAAGTTTTTCCCTGACAAGAACAGAGCATCTCAAGTGGACCCTGAAAATTCTTAAAGGAGTTGTCAGCATTTTGATCAGAAAATATCTTAGTGCCTTTTTCTTTCCAGCCTAGTCTTTCATAATATGTTGAAGAAACCTCCTCACCTCTGGGTGACAGGAAGCTCCAGTGTGGTTAAATTCCAAGCAGTTGTTGCAGTATGAATGATCTAGTCCAAAATGAAAGTTTTATACAAATGTGCCACAATTGCAGACTCTATGGAAGAGTGGAAATTTCCACTGAATTGGGTTTACCTATGCTACAGTCATACAAACTAATCTTTGAAGCACATCCCTGGTATATGTAGTTTAAGAAACAACATGATAGCTTCTTACATTTTCCTCTCACTTAAGTTAACTAATATACCAACATTTCTTCTGAAAATATTTAATTATTTGCTTAACCTTTCTTAGGGCCTTTCCATTTTTTTTTTTTTNGTTTTTTTTTTTTTTTTTTTTTTTTTTTTTTTTTTTTTTTTTTTTTTTTTTTTTGTCTGAAGAAGAGATATACACAGAATATTGCTTCCTTACTATCCTTACTACTTCATACAGCTCAGATACTCTCTCACAGGGTTAGCTCTGATACTGTTCAGGTGTAACTCATGTTCTTTTTGCTTTCTGTCTTGGTTGTCAAATCCTTTTCCATGTTATGAATGTTTCCATTCATGTCTGGTAAGGCGATGATGGCCAATTCTGTGTTTCTAAATTTATATGGAGCAATTTTTCTTTGTTTTCAGGAGGACAGACAGACATAGTGGATGGGAAAAATCTGAGATAGAATGAAATACATCCACTTTGGCTTAAATTATTTGATGTCTCAAATAGATTGCTAGTCCTTGCCTTTAATATGGTTTTCTTCTTAAGGCAATATNCCAACACACAAATTATTATTAATTATTATTATTATTATTAATTATTGTTATTTTTAATGTAGTATTATTGTCCACATTTTCTTTCTGAATAAAGTTCAACTGGATAGAATTCCTATTAGTAAAAAATCTGTAGAATCAACTTCCATTTTTTATGTGGTAAACATGAAAATTTTTTTATTTCATTGTCCAATTTTAAATTTGTGTGACAGAGTAAATTATGTAGATGTTTTTTAAAATAAAGTGTCCTCAGTATTTTCTCTGGAGGAGAACGGTTCTTGGTATCATCACCACACAGCCATTGAATATGTACTGGGTTGTGCCAGATCTGCTGCAAGTGACCTCTGGACCTGTACCTTAGGTTCTTGCCTTGCCAGTGAGGGCCATCCAGCTGATGGCCTATGGGTTGTATCCAGCAGGGGACAACTCGGACTACCATAAATTTTAGTCACCATCTAACAAGAGATGTAATTCTCCTGTTTTAAAGATACGTGTGACATGTAATACACAGTAAGTTACATTGGAGAAGACATAATTTTGTGCATAGAGAGAGACAGCAAGCTTTTGACTACATGGTTTAGGCATTTCCATTAGTCATTATGGAGTATATTCACCTTTCTATACAATTATTCATTAACTTAATTCAATTTAGATTAGTCCATAATTGCCTAATTTTACACTAAAATTTCAGTAGAACCTGTTCATTGTATTTCTACTGGGGGCATGTTGTCATTGCCTAGTTATTGTAGTTGTATGGCTTTTTCTGGAATTTCAAGCCAGATTTACTTATATGCTGCAATTACAGTGTGCAGTTCAATCCAAGTCTCTGGTTCTGTTGCTGCTTCATTCTATGCATATTTCTTTGGCTTTTGTGGGAGGAAGATGCTCACATGTGTTACAGAATTTGGAACTATTTCAAATAAATTTGGTTTTCTGAAGGGTTGTAGTAGATTTCTTGTCACCTGAAGATTTTGCAGGAAATACATGATCAATTGTGTTAGAACAAACGTTCAAATGGATATATTGAAATACCATCAGCTTAAATGACTGAAAATGCCTTATAAAGGATTGCTCATTTGATATATCCTGTGAGATGCTGGTGATATTTTAAGGTAGAAAATTGACTTAGCAATTTGGTGAATTTTATATTTAGTGTGGGATGGCATTTAATTAGGTTAACTGCTTTTTATTGAGGTTATGATTCTCAGCATTCATTTATCAAAGGTCTGTTTTAGGTCTAGTTGCACTATGGAAAATGTATCTGGAATCAAAGCACTTAGCCCATCAACAGTGTATCTGTTCATTTTGAACTTGATGGCAATTAACCTTTCATCAGTCAAGTGCAGGTAGTGTGTGAATGGTGTGCTGACGTGCATGGATTTATGTGTGCCTGTTTTTGTGTCTTTGTGTGATGATCAGTCTGAAACTCCCAGGACATTTGGTGCTGCCATGGTTAGTCCATGTTTCACATACCCAGAGAAGTTACCAGCGCTGTGTCCTTCCTTAGCAGTTTGGGGATATTTTGACCTTTGTTTAATACCTGTTGTCCCTCTTCAGTTATCTGCTTAGGTTCTATAATTTGCTTTGGTTATACTCTTACCTTGTGTTCAAGTCTTCATTTGTTTCCTGCTGTTTGGTCTAGATGAACAGTGGACTATGCCTGTTTACATTTTAATTATTTGATTGCATGCTATGGCCAAAACCTACAAAGAAGGTAACCTTACCAACCGAGAAAATAAGATTGTACCTCAAGTCCTGTGTTCAGTTCTGGGCCCTTCATTACGGGAAAAACATTGAGATTTTGGAGTGTGTCCAAAGAAGGGCAGTAGAGCTGGTGAAAGGTGTAGAGGTTAAGTTCTGTGAGGAGTAGCTGAGGGAGCTGGGGTTCTTTAGCCTGGTGAAAAGGAGGCTCAGGGGGGTCCTTATCACTCCCTACAGCTGCCTGAAAGGAAGTTGTAAGCGTGAGGGTCAACCTCCTCTCTCAGGCAACTAGAGACTAGACAAGACGAAATGGCATCAAACTGTGCCAGGGGAAGTTCAGGTTGGACATTGGGGTGAATTTGTTCACAGAAAGGATTGTTAAAAATTGGAAGGGGCTGCTCCAGGAGGTGGTAGAGTCCCTGTCCCTGGAGGTGTTCAAGAAACAACTCTGTGGCGCTTAGTGCCATGGTCTAGTTGACAAGGTAGTGATCACTCAAAGGCTGGACTTGATGATCTCAGAGGTCTTTTCCAAACTAAATGATTCCATGATTCTGTGAAAAGACATCATACAACATGTTCTTCAAGTTTGTAATCTGAAGATGAAATAATTGCTTCAAGGAAAGAGAAGTGAGAAGGTCTACAAAACTGAATATTTTTGTCATCACATATGGAGGTAAAGAGATGACCATCAAAGTAAGATTGCTATACTAATCAAGCTGAGTATGTTTGAGAATCCAGCAGCTCTGAAGTGGTGCACAGAATTACCTGTACTTGGCTAGACAGGTGTGAGAAAAATTGTGAATTGATTTCTGGACTGCAGCTTGATAGGAGTAGAGGCAGAGTTATACCGGTCAGACCATATCAGTGTTTGGATGAACTTTCAAGGAGAGAAGATAAACTTTATATTATATGAGAAGACTGATGGATAAAGAATATATGAGATGCTTTGAGTCTTTATGGTAATTTTGTGAGATCTGTAAAATCCATTTGAATTAATAGCATTTGACCAGTGTAATTTCAAAAAGTATGGAGCATTATGTGAAAATTGACTTGGAGAAGAACAATTTGTGTGGATCTCAGAACAAAATTGTTCTCCTGGAAGATAGCTTTAACAGTATCTGTTGTTCTTATTGTTAAAAATCCGCATTTCTATAAACATTCTTTGCAGTTGGATTGTGTCTTTATTAAGTGCTCAGAGTTAAGTCTGATTGTATTTTTCAGTAATTTTGGATTAGTTTTTAAAATATAAGTATCACAAAGATGTTGAAGATTTTATGAGAAATATGATAATGCTTTTAAGTGAAGGTATTACTAGGATTAAAATTAGTTGGACTGAAGTTATTGTGTGTTGGAGAAAATGTTTCATATCTTTCAGAGCTGTGCTTCAAAGATGTAATGACTCAAAAGGTCTTATCACCTGATACTTGTGATATGTATTAAGATATCACAAGGTTAATAGTCTAAGCACTCAGATACATAGGCAACAATTTTTGTTACAGGGAGTGAACACCAGAGGTACATATTTTTATTCTGTTATTGCTGTGATTGTTCATTTTTTTACAAGAAAGCTTATTTAATACCAAGTGAACTTCCCTGTGTAGCTTATACTTCTAATCTAGTGTTCAAATGTTTCTTTGTAGGAATTCCTAATATTTTTTCCACGCTTTCCCCTGATAATTAATGTCCAAATTAATTCCTTCACTAAACACTAAGGAAAAAGAAGGGAAAGACGAAGCAGGGCAGGAAATTATAAACAGGCAGACAAATATGAAATAAGACAAAGAGCACAAGGCACTATGTGTATTCAGAAGAATCAACCTAACAATATTTGGTCGGTATACTGCAGAAAAGATATAGGGAGTAAGTAAAACATACTTCAGTGTGAGAAAGAAATACATTTTGACACACAAAAGAATATGCCCGAGTCTGGCAAGGCAGAAAGGGTGGGAAATTGATGAAATATCGGAGATGGAATAGATGGAGGGAAAAGAGATTTTTGTTGAGAGACTATCTAAACCAGTCTAGGAAGGAGAAAGAGGAAGGACTACAACATCAGTGGCTTTATATCCCACAGGATTAAAAGGAGTAAGTAATGCTTTTTGGAGACATATTTTCAGTAGGTGTGTTTTTTGCTTGCAGTTACATTTATTTTCCCAGACGTTTTCTGTGACACATAAAGCTTATCAGTGAAGACGCTGATGATGAAATGCAAAAGAGTTCACTTCTACGGAATTGTAACGGAACTGACGACTATGAAGTCAGCCATAAAGTCTGAGAGATAAGTCTTGAGAGATGTTTAAACCATTTACCACTGACAGCTAGCAGTCATAATGAGCTTTCAAGAAAGTCTCTTGTAGAAAAATGGAATTGAGTTCTATTTCAGCAGTCAGGACTATGTGGTCCTGCTTATTTTCGCTACTTGAGAGTTGTATTTGCATACATGAAGGAGTCCCAGTAATTTCTCAGCTTCTGAGGATACTACAATATCATCTGATATCCATATTTTATCTTCAGAAGATTCAAGATCATATGAAAATATGTAATTTAAATTGCTGGCATGAGACTAATTACTCATTCCTTCCATATTGAAGTTGCATTTTTCTCCATATTTAAGGAATTCTGCTCTGTTTCAGGCATTTCTTAAACTTACCATCCTGCTAGAGTTCAGATTGTCATCTACCCCTAGTCCTAGGCCTCAGTCACTCACATGATAAATTACTTGCATTTTTATCTTCTGAATTAGAATCATCACCAGTCTCTGTACAACTGTCTGACTCTGTACTGAGGTGTGTCAGTGACCATGTTTAGCTTTTCAGCAGACATTTAGGTCTTTTCTCATGTGTGGAATCTGACTTCTCTTTGATGGGGCCATGAAATATACTTCTTTACCACATACAAGCATATAGTGCTTGGTGCACTGGAGCAAGCTAGTGTCTGGTTAGATGAACAGTCAGAAAATTTCCCAGGGAACCTTACCTGTCTTGACCAACTTGTTATGAAGGCCAGTCTGGTTAAATGCACTATTTTGACAAATCTGTGAAGCAGTATTGTTGCTAACAAAGTAATCTGTAATGTTTACACTTCAAGAAATACTACAATTTTTCTGAAAGTTGAGAGATCATCATATAACAGATCCATCACCATAATTTTTTAAGTAATAGAAAATAAAGGTGAAATTGCATTATATTTAGACAAAGGACATATCCTGGGGAACACAGCCAGTGAATAACAGCTGTCTTATGACATGTTTCATCATGTAGGTAAGTGTTACTTTGCTTTACCTCTGTGTTGGTAAAACTCTTGAAGAAACTGAAGATCCTCAGATAAATGAAGTAACACAAGTAGCCTTACTGTTTTCATTCCCATATGTAAGGCAACAAGGGAAAAAGTGTATTTGTTTTAGCTCTTTCAGCATAGAAATTATCTGAAACACTAATTTTCCTCCTTATTTATCTATTAAATAATCATCAAAGTATTCTTTGTACAGAAGGTTCACTATCTCCAAATAGACAAGGCCATTATGAAGGTTGTCTAAACCTCACTGATACCAAGAGCTTGATTGAGTTGTTTTTGCACAGACTTGAAGTTTCAGTGGAGATAACTCAGGTTTCCCTGATAAGTCTCTACTTTTCCACAGGTCTACAGGTTCCCTATAAATCAACCCATCTTGGAAGACTGGATATCCTTTTGTGTGTTGGATAGGACTAGGAGCCTGTGAATGGACAACTAAATTGATGCTGAGCTATGTTTAAATACTCTCACTTGTGCTATACATGTACTTCTGTGTGTAATGCTTTGACATGCATGGTGCAAATAGCAATCAGAACACTCACTATATTCATTTTTCTTGTAGTTAATTGCATAACTTGACAGATGTTAATCGCAACACAAAGCTCACCTGACTGATTTTTCTCATATTTAAAGGAGAACAAAAACCTATGGTATTAATGTCTGATGCGCAGCATGTTGCCTGATGTTGAAAAGACTTATTTAGTCCTAAGTCACTTGTGGTCAGAGATTTATTAGTCATGGTAATGTCTCCAATTAGTTGAAGGACAGAGAGCATAATAGGGGGACTTTTTGCCTAATTGCTTTTAGCTGTGTACATGCGGTTTACTGTTGAGTTTATGAGGGTAGCTGAAGTGTTACAATAACAAGCATCTTAAGAAGTGAGGCCTCTTTCTTATTTATAAAATCATTATCAGAAATCAAAATCAGACTTAGCACCTGCATTAATAGATGTAAAGTAGCCCTGTGCCTTGGAACAGATATGTTGTAATATTTGATTGTTTTAAATCATAATCTCTCCAGACATTGTGAAAAAGACAGTGAATGAACCTAGCTGGAACAAATATATTTTAGTAAATGGAGAGATGATCAAGTATTATGTTCTGTGTATAGCGAAATAACCTTTAGATGAACTTGGAAAGGAAAAGAATTTCTCTTTAATTAAGTTTGCCTTTCTTCTTGGCGTTGTGAAAGAGACGGGAAAGTGCCACCATTAAAGTGGGAGTGGAGTTAATTGACATTAATCCTCATAGGTTTCTTAGATTTATTTTAATGACAAAGAAGTAAAAAGGTCCTCAACCCAAAGGTCCTCCTTAACTGTCACTAAGTAATTGAATGGAATACCTGAATTTAACATTTTATTTTCTGGTTTGGAATGAAGTTTCCTGCCTTCTGTTTTTCCTTTTATCCTGTTCCAAACCTTGGAGAAAATGCTGGAGGTACACAGAAACCTGGTAAAAGATTAACAGTTTGACCCATCTTGTTTTCTAAAGTGAATATTTCTTTATAGAATATAGTCTAACAAGATTGATTAAATCCCAATAACACCACCTCAGCTGATCCTACTGACTTTGTACCTCTGAATGGATTTCTGTTTTTAAAACAAACTAATTCAAATCTATTTAGCACAACAAATATTGGTAGTTCAGACTCCTAAAAGTGCATATGTAGCCAGTGCCTGTCCTGTTGCCTTCACATGACTAGATACTCTTTTGAGGGAGCTTTGTGAAACTCCCCCAAACCAAGTGGATTGACAATTCAAGTTGGCAGTTGGTGTGCTCTGCTTCACTGGAGGGTGTACAAAAGGCTTTTTGTATATTCTGGTCACTTCCTTCTTCCATCCAGCGTCATTCCCTCTTACCACAGTCTTGTTGCTGCACATCAGTTGGCTGTGGTTTAGGAATGAAAACTGTAGACCTAGGTGCCATCAGCATTTCAGGGATATTACAGTCTTTATTACACATTTGGTGATCTTGGACACATTTTAAAGAAGAGTTAAAAAGATGGTATTCCAGTAGCGAGATGGGTTAATCTCAGTCAGTCACCTCTGAAAAGGCCAGTAAGATAGGAATAGAGTAAGAATAGCATTTTTCGCCATATAGAACAGCAGTAATTCAGGCCTTGCACATTTGGTTACATTTTTATCTGATTCATGTTGGTTTCTTTGCTGGTTTAGCAAATGGGTTAGTGAGTCACAAGCTCTTTTTGGCCTTGTGTACTTGTGTTTCTTTTATAGCCGTTGGCAGTTTTTTTAGTGTACAATATTTCCTAGATAAAATCAAATAGTTCCATGTAAATGGCCAGAAATGCACATTTTAAACCAAGACTTGTCAGTCACTAAGTAAAGAAGTGTTGCCCCTAATAAAACTATCTTCTTAAATGGATTTATTTACTAGTGTCTGGAAAATCGCTCAGATGTTGAGATGGAATTTTTCCCTCTCCACCTGGAATTGCATTAATAGATTTCTGTAACCTGTCATTGTATTCCTATTTGTAGTTTAGAGTTTTAAAATTGGAGGACGACCAGAGGTCCTCCAATTAAATAAGACAGAAAGTTGAAAAATGAAATGTGAAAATTTGAAGTATGTTTTTATTTGCATTTTTTCTTCGTGTTAATTCCAAGTTTATTTAAATATAATAAATAGTAGAAAAGAGCCAAGTGGAGATCAGGTTGCTCAGAGAGGTTGTGCAGCTTCCATTTTTGGATGTCTGCAGTACCCAGCCTGATCAGCCATGAGCAACCTGCTGTGACCTCAGAGTAAGCCCTGCTTTGAGCAGGAGGCTGGAGTAGAGAGACCTCTCAATGATCTCTTTCCAATGGGATTTGTCCTGTGAATCTATAAATAAAATTAAGGACTCTTTGTAATGTCAAGATATTCAGTGACTATGAGTTGAGGTGTGGTTGTAACTCCTGTTTGGTTCAGGTGGTGATGGCATGACCTCTTGTACTTTGCATTTTGGCTAAATCTCTGCTGTTCTTAATAGCATTTTGTGAAAAACATAAAAGCAGAACAAAATAGTGTCACGATCACTTCAAATTCTCTGTAAATAACTGGGCTGATCGAGAGAATCAGGTGGCCTGTATCTGTAAGGAACTCTGTCAATTTCATTATACTTTCTGCTGTTTATGGGGTGGAAGACAAAAAGAAGAAGGTCAGTTTTGTGGTGGTAGCGTCTCTTGCCTTAGAGAGCTACTTATAAATTAACTTTTAGCTCCTCATCATCTTAATGCCTCTGGGAAAAGACTGGGATTGCTTCTGCACTCTGAGCAACTGTAAGCTAATTTATAAAGTAATTAGATGCCAAAAAGTGCAAGCAGACCATAAATAGATATATTAAAAAAACCCAATGCTATGTGGCAACAAAAACATGAAAGAGATGGCAATAGGTAGCTCTAAGGGAAAAAGAGTGTACATTTACAAAACTTATCTTCCTAGGTTTAGTGCTCCCATTAGTGGGATCCTGCTAATGGGAAATGTTAAATATTTAATATCTGACATTTCTCTAATGTCTATGTAGTGCAGTAAAGATTAAGTATTTTATGGTGCATTTCAATTTAAAAGAATGAAAGCGCTTTTCAGGCTGTTACAGGGAAGCTGTCAGTGAGCCTTGTATTTTGTCTGTGTATTACTTTCTGATGTAATAGACTCTTTCAGCTTGCTTGCAGCAAGTTAGGTATGAAAGCTCTGATATCCGAACAGTGCCTTTTGTTCATCCTCTGGGAACCTGTTGAGCTGTGGCAAGGTTTCTGTTGCACTTCCCAAATTAAGCAGGCATGCCAAAAACACTGAGAGTTTCCACAGCTGAGACAGTTCTGATTTTCAGTGAGACTTGCTAGTGTTGTGCAAGTGGTGATGCAAGGCCTTTCTGTTACAGACTGGTTTGAGGCATTCCCACAAAGGACTGCAATAAAAGGCAGGCATGCCTTCTCTTACTCTGTCCTCTCCTGACTTTTTCTGTCCTTTCTTCACGTGGAACATACTGGTGGTCTTCTTTCCTGTAGTAAATTTGCTGAAAATTTCAACTCTTAGTTTTGAGGGCAGCATATGTCTGTGTAATTTAGAAGCCTTTAGCAGTAACATTTTTAGTTTTGGTGTACAATGCGAATTGGCACAAGGATAGTAATTTAATTCCTTTCTTTTACTGGAATATTGTACTTGTGTTAACATTGGATCTGATTTATAGGGGCTGCATATTTTCTATAATTGCTAGCCAGTGCCAATTTGTGAAGGTAGGTCGTGTGACTGTTAGTTACTGCTATCAGTCTCATGCACTTTGCTTGACCTCAAGCCCATAGCACTTCCATGAAATAAACTGGATGAGTAATATAGATTGCAATTTTTAGTACCAGAGGAATACTGAAGTCCATAGTCATTTGATTGAAATGGAAAGAAAACTACTTTCAGTCATTCTTTGACCTTTTGGTGAATTTGCAGATGCAATGAAGGTATTGCAATTTTTTTTAATGATCTAGAGATTAACTATCTATTGCTGCTTATCTAATTAAAAGATAGGTAATAAATGAATGTGTAATTATTTTCCTTGTACAGTTGTTTCATCTTGATAAAATAGGTAGCTAATAAATGGTCTGAAAATGGTGTACCATTCCTTCCACTTAACTATACCATGTATATATACAGACACATAATTGACATAGGTCTGCAGCTTCTGCTTCTGCTAATGCTTAGCTGTAGCACATGGATGTAATGTTTGCTTGCTTAAAATGTGAATGGAGTCTAGTAAGTATGCAAGTCTTATTTTTTTTTTCATCATATAACAGAGAATGTCCTAGGAAGGAGATTCTGCTGATGCTCTTTTAAGTAGCATATGATAGGTATGCTATTATGAAGATCAAGCATCTCTTGGAAATATTAGCAGCATCACTTGAAAAAGAAATGCATGAAGGGAAAAGCTTTGAAATTAGACCTTTGTTTTAAAATAAGAAAAGGCTGACGGGAAGATGATGCCTGCTGCTGCTTTTATGGGTTTGACTCATGGCTTAGGTTTTTCTATATGAGTGATGTGTGAATGCCTCTATAAACACTTACACTCCCCATCACCATAAAACAAAATGTTGGCAAATATATATATATATTGTAAATAAGGGTCTGTTTCTTTCTTTTGGCAGCAGAATTCATTTGTGTTTTCACAAACTATTCTAAATAGTGTTCAATATTTTATCTCTTTCTTCTCCAACTCTTGTGTATTCAGTTTCACTGTGTCTTGTGTTTTTCCCAATCTTGGTTGTTTGTTTTGTTGTTTTTTTTTTAATCACACAACATAGAGCTGATAAAGCAGATGATGAGGATGATGAAGATCTAATGGTGAATAAAACGTGGGTCCTTGCACCAAAGATTCATGGTGGTGATGTAACTCACATACTGGACTCCTTACTTCAAGGATACGACAATAAGCTTCGGCCAGATATTGGAGGTAATAAATTAAATAAATTAAATAAAATGATTCAGTGTAATAGAAAATGTGAAACTAAAGATGGGGTATATTTTGTCAAAGATGGAAGAATTCTGCTTGTTGCTATATTTAAAACTCAGTATAGCAAGCTAAATATAAGAGTAATAAAATGCAGGCATTTTCTGGAACTAGTAAAAATGATGTTCTATTCAAGATTAGACTTCATGCTCTATTTATGATCTTTTTTTTTCTTATGGAAAGTACTGGTTTTGGGGGACAGTGAGCAATCTGTAATAAATCACTAAAAGCCAATTATAATTTGCTTTGTTTAACAAAGATCTTCTGTCAGATGGAATTGTTGCTATAAACCAGACATGGTCATTTCAAAAATTGATCTTAAGTTTGTAGGACTTCATTGAAGAATGATCCCTAGACATTTTATTCTTGCTATAGAAAATGCATTTTGTCTATTTTGAGCAAAAATAACTCAACTCAATTGTTTTTTTCCCTTAGCTAAGATTTTGAAAAAATCTTTCAAGAGTCTAGAAATTCAACCTAGGGCCCATGTTTTCTAGCGGAATAAAGGAAGAAAAACTGCATTGCTATAGATCAAACTTTGCAGCTAGTAGAAAGGCAATTTTGTCTTTCAGTTGTCAAAGCATCATTTTGCATATAACTATTAAGTGTAAATATTTGGAAGAATCTTGTTTTGAAAACATGTAGTGCATGAAACCTTTCCAGCTCCTGTCTACCACTTGCACGCAGGATCAAATAAGAAAAACAATATATTTTCTCTGAGTTTGTTTCCTGAAATGTGAAGGAAGAGGTGGAGGACATAAGTATTAGTGATGTACTTGGCATTCCCTACCAAAGGAATGCCATGTAAGTCTGTAAGCCACTTATACATTAAACTGCACAACAATCTAGACCTGTTTCTTTGATGTAGGGGAAGAAAAAGACACAATCTCAATTTGTTAGAAGCTTTCAAAGGAAAATGCATAGTTTGTTTTCTTTCCCAAACCTCTTAGTTCTGTTTTATTGGTGGCTGTTATCTTGGAGATGTTGAAAGGCAATAATTCTCTGCCTGTCATAATACAATCACATGTGAATCTCATAAAGTTTGGTTTAAGACTTTTTCTTCATGTTCATTTAATTGAATTACTAAAAACATTTAGACAACACAAAAAGTCCTCCAGCACATTTTTCCTCAAATTCTCAGTGTGTGACAAATGTATAGATTACTGTTGGGTTTTCCCCCCATTTGATGCAACAGACAGAAAAGTGATTATGAGGAAATAAACTGTCTCTTCCAGGATTCATTCTAATGATTAGCTTGTAGGTGGGGATGAAAGAAAAGAGAATTCTTTTTCTCTCCTCTCCTCTCCTCTCCTCTCCTCTCCTCTCCTCTTTCCTCTAAGGCTTGCTTTCACCAGCTTTTCCCACAGATATTTTTCTCTTTGTCAAACCCCTAAATCCACCTGCAAATCTCATCTTGTATTTAGTTCACTGAGCCCATTTAGTTCACTGAGTCCTCACTCCCACTCAGCTCTTTTCAAGCCTTTAGCTGCTGCAAGGCCAGCCAGAACATTCAGTAGCTCATATNTCCCCCCATAAAACTTACAAGTAAATGGAGCAAATACAGAGGAGGAATTTATTCTGATATGTCAAATGCATTTAGATGGGCATGGAAGAATTTTGGTGTAGTTCTTACCTTTATTTTTCTGGTTATATTCTGAGTCTTGATAGGAAGAAAACTGTCTTTTTGTGAGTAACTCGAAGTACAGCTTTTTGGATTCAGAATATCAGTTCCCAAAAGAAGACACTTAGTTTTAGCTTCTCTGACATAAATGTACCCTTTCTCTTCTCAAAAGTTCTGTACCAATCTGACCTTTTCTATCTGGGGGCTGCTTCCATCCACTATACTAGAACATAAAGTTCATGAATAATTAGCCAGAGTAATGAAAAAAAAAGGAAAAAATTGGGAGTATTCACTTTGTTTTAATGAGAACAAATGTCAAGTATGATTCTGCCATAAGGAAGAAATTTTGGACATCATAAGATGAAATTTCTGACTTCAGGTGAAGGCACTGCATTCTATCCAGTTGTTTGGGAACTGCAGCAGATACTAGATAGAAAAACAAGATCAGAGTATAGTTTATTAATCTTAATCTGCTTCAAATATGTGGATATAATCTGGTATCAGATTCCTTTCTTCAGAGAGTATGTCAGTTCTTGTACAACAAGGGTATTGAACTGGGATTTTCATTACCTTTCAAACCATTTGTATCCCACAGAACATTCTCATGATTGAATTACAAACCTCATTTACAATAGCAACATTTTTGGTTTTGAACTTGCACTTTTTGGATTTGAATCCCAGAGCAGAATTTTGTTTTCTTCCTGGTGTTGACACAGAATTTCAGCATCTCAGAGTGAGATAAGAGTTTCATTGTTAAACATGCAATTAGTTGAGGGAGATGCTAAGAGAGAGCCAAATGAAAATTGAAACTTTGGAGGCAATACTGAAATTTAATAGGGGAAAACCACTCTGACGTTTTCTGTTTGTCTCATTCAAATATCCATGAGTTGTACTAATTACTTAACTTCTACCCTTTGCTGTGTTTAGTAATCTTACTAGTCTTTAACTCAATTTATGTAGAAGGCTTGTGGTGTTTGGAGCATATATGTTCTAGTATTCTACTCAGGAAGAAGAAATTGTAGTTATCAGATAGTCTCCTATCTGTGGTATAAATACCTTTAATTACAGATACAACCTTGGAGTGCTGATACACTAATAAAGCAGTATTATTCTCACTGTAACATTACCTTTTGGCTGCATGATTTTATAACCAAAGTGTTTTAGCTCTAGACCTGCATCAAAGTAGCTATTATTTTTGAACTTTTTTTTTTAAAGGAAAGAATTCTGGCTGCTCATTTTTCACCTCTCATCTTAGGGACACTGATATATTAATATTATCCTATCAATGTACAGATAAATTTTTTCAGCAATGATGTACATATGGGTGAAAAACAACTATGCTATCTGAAAAATTATTTAAAAATAGGGAACAGTCATCACATGTCTACAGCTTTAGTGGGTGTTTTCAATTAACAGTTTAAGACGGGTCATCAATGATGGAAATTTGAAGAATGATGGAAATTTAAGGGTAATTGCTCATGGACGAAGAAAAATTGGATACCTAGAGAAATTTGGATTGTTGTTCTTGCCCTATAAGCAGGGCATGGGTAAATAATTACATCTCTCAAGCGCACTAATGTGAATAGTCCTGTTCTAAGAGATATAAAGTATATGAAAAGTACAAGACTTTCAAATACAAGTGTCAATTCTCAAAAAATCAAGGTAGAAGGTATTCTGCTGGACAGTGCTCTTAGTGTAGCAGCAATGAAAGTACAATATAGGCAGAAAAGCAGTAAGCTCAAACTGACGCCTAAAGATTTTTTGATTTTTATATGTTTTTCATATATTTGTAACTTTGCAGACTGTTAATACATAGTTATAACTTCTAGTACTTTTCCTGACCTCTCCCATAGTTTAAGAAATGCTTACTAATACATTCTTGAAATTCTGTTTATTAGTCCTGCAAGGACACTTGGTTTACACCCCGCATTGTAGACACAATAATGTAGAGGGTTAAAAGATTGGGGTGGGGCAGGAGGGGGGCTCTAATGGGGCAGAACCCAGGGAAAATTACCTAACCAACTGTTCTTCTAATTGGGCAATATTTGTTAGATATGCCAGTTAAATAATCTTATAAAAATTGTATAAGTACTGTATCACGTGTGCATATTGTCGTACTGTGCCACCATGAAAGCTTTCCATTAAAGACTTGCTTTTACACTATCATTTCAACACTGTTTGGAAAGGTTTTGAGTTTTATTCCAGGCAGCAAAACAAATAGGAAAATACCAAGGAAAGGTAGAGAGAGATGTATTTTGAGTTCATGTTTCCAAGAATTGAAGAAAATCAAAATCCAAGAGCAAAGATGTAGAAGCACATGTTCAGGGATGTTGAAGGTATTGGACATGTGCACTGCATAGAAAATCATGGAAATAATAAAAGTGGTGGAGTAGAAGTATCTGCCAAAGATGGATTTCCTTTAAATAGAAGGGTAAAAGGTTTGGAGAACAGGCCTCTGCTTTCATTGAAATCCCTTTGAATAAATTCTTCAGGGGTTGACCTGAAAGCCTGCTGTAGACACTTGAGGCTGAATTTTCAATATAAGTAGTAATAATCTTAGATTATTACTTAGATGTGAGTAATAATCTTAGGTAGCTGATTGTGAGAATTGTATTATTCCATTAAAAGCTATTATAAACTGAAGAACTCTGTTATTTCTGAATATGGTAGTCACCTAATTTATTTGCTGAATAACTGCTTTATCACTATAGGAAATGCTTCTTGAGACAAGTAATGAGGAGTTATAGAAAACATGCTCAAAGAAATTAGCTTGGATGAAGTTACAAAAGTTGTCTTAGTTAAAGAGCATAAGTACTAATTAAATACAAAGGTGATGTGACTTAGACCTTCATTAGAAAATGAGGGAATTGTAGTAAACTATAGGGTTGGTTAGTGAATTCAGATGGACTATCATGCTCTTGATTAATGTATTGAAGTAATGGACTGGAGGGATGAAAATAACGGTATTAAGCAATGAAAAGTGCAGTGTTCTGGACTTTTAAAAGAGTAATAATTATTTTTTATCAGGAGATAGGTGTTTATAGAATGAGAATAGCAGATAAGAAGAGCTCTTAAGTGTAGCAAAAAGGGATACATCAAATATCAAAAGCTGAAAATTGAGCCTGCAAACAATATAGGCTAAAAACCAGGCACTTTGAATGTCAAGGGCAATTATTAAAATAATTTGTCAGTGATTGAGATTTTTATCACTATGATTTGTCTTATCAGGAATAAACATTTTTTCAAGATTTTTAAAACCAGAAGAAGTTTAGTTTAGGAAAAAAAAGTCAAAGCAGGAAATCAGAAAGTGAGTAGATCTCTCCAGATTGGACTTCCCAAACAAGTTCCCTGTGTGCTTCTGTTACATTAGAAGCTGACCTTGTGATCAGCTGCTCCTTTGCGCTCTTTCTCAGACTCCGCCTCCCTCTTGAATATGCACTCTGTTGTCCCCTCACCTTGCTTTACTCTAGCCTACATCATACTGTCTTTCAGTGTAAATATTTAAAGTGTTCAAGCCCTTTCTCCCCTTGTTTAGAACACTGTTGTTCTGCACTTGATGCAGGGTGTGTTAAATAGCCTTCTTGTTGTGTTTCCAGGCCTGATACCAAGTGAAGTAAAAAAAGTAAAGTAAAATAAGAAGTGTTTAGGGTAGGAAAATCTTCTTAATTTGTTTTCTCAAAGTATCAAGAAGGTATTTTCCTCCAGCATTTGTCATATTCATGAACTCTTTCTGATTCAAGAACACAAGAACACAAGAAATATTAATTAATCCTTCTAATACAGAAGTGCATTTTTCTGTACCATACAGAAGAACTAAGGTAACAAAATAGCTTCTTCCATTCCTCTTGCATTGGGTTTCTTTCCCTGGATCATTTATGTCAATTAAAATTATTTCAATAGAAGCATATTTTCAAACTTAATACCTCTAATAATCTTACTCAGAGCAGTATGGAAAAGGCAGAATGAACTAAGTGACTCACTACAAGAAAGCCCTTGTGGCAGATGAAGTACTGCATGATGCAAGTTGGAATTTCTTAAAATTGACACAGCCCCTGTTAAAAACTGGAGCTAGAAACAGAGCTAGAAATTTAGTTGTTAATAAGGGATGTCAGGCTGGGATAACCATAGTGTGTTCTCAGGAAAGTTTTGATCAAGAATAATGATATTTTGAATTATTTTAGCAATCAATTCATTCTTGTAGTAAAGTTGGCAGACGACACAACAACTGTTGGAAAGGGAGTCACTGCATCTGCAGAGTATTTAGCTCCTTCAATATAACTGGAATTGAGAGGGGGGAAAAAAGGAGGTGGAGGGGGAAGAATCCTGTGAGTTGTATTTCAAGTTGAGAAATTCTTCATAATGAGGAATAAGGCAAGGTATACTTTGATCCATCTCCTTGTGTTCTGGTCTAGCAGTGGGGCTGCTGTTATAAAAATAAAGAGGATTGCAAATTAAAGGAAGAGGGTATCTGTTTGCAGAATGTGATGCAAGTTAAAAGGATTACATTATACATATGACAATATATGACATAATAAACTTTTATCTTACTCTGATATTTCAGTCTGTGTGTAGAAATTGGAAACATTTGCAGCTCACAATCAAAGAATAACAGAATTACAGAATATTTTGAGTTGGAAGGGACCCGTAAGGATCATTGCAGGAAGTACTCATTTTTTCCCCCCAGGAAATAAATTGGTTTCCAGAATCTGTTTAAACTTTCTGTGAAGCATGCTGGGAACAAGATGGTGATCAAGTGACTCTGTGCTCTGTGATGATACAGAAAATCCTTTGTGCAGCCTCACTAGTATGTCTTTCTGTCAGGCATAGGTTCACACTATTAAGCAGATTTGGAATCAGAGAGAGTTTCTTCCCAAGTGAACTTGGCAGGGAAAAGGTATCTTAGGATATTTAGGAATTGCATCTTGCCTGTCATTGTAGCTGGCAAGGGTGTCAATGTTACAGTCTTTCTTCCTGTATGTCTGAGTTTTTAGAAATTTGAAGTCTTCTTACTTAAGGTTTTAGGTTTGTTGTTAAACACTTGGGCAATCTCTGAAGTTTTGCTGTATAAAAAAATCTGATGACCTAGGGTCCCTCTCCCATGAAATCAAAATGCCTTTTTGTTTATACCTTCCCACTTTTTTATCTGCAGATTGAGAGAGATGCCTAATTTATTGTGTGATATCAGAGCTCAATTATTATTATTATCTCTCTTCATTCCATTGGGTACAATGACATATATCCTCTTGTGTGCACATTCTGGTTCTCCAGTACAAACTAGAAGAAAATGGTTGGTAAAATTATGAAATTGAAATGCACCCTCTCCTCTTTCATTTGTGCCTTGTTTTATCTGTATAAACCAGTTAGGAGGAAAAAAATTAACTATCAGAGCCTCCTTTACTTCAGGTGTGCCTTTCATGGACACTCTTAGACTTTGCATCCTTCTGTAAATGCACAAAAGTAAAAAGTATACTCTGTAATAAAATATATTTTTAATTTTTTTTTGTCTTTTGTCTGCACAGTCAGAGTGCTTTCCCTGTTTTTAAAGAAAAATAAGTTTGGTAATGTTTAAATTTCAAGTTACTTTCATTGAGGAGCTTTCAATTTGATGTTTTAACCTGTGTATTAATCAAGCTGATGAAAGAACATTAATAATCCCTAGGTGTGCTATAGCTTTATTAATTGAAGAAACCTGTGGTGAAAAGTTCTTTTGTATCTGTTACACATTCTTAATAGAAATTGATAGAAGTCACTTCATATTGATTCCTTGCAGCTGATAAACACGTTTGTCCCAGACCTCAGGGTTTGTTGTATGAAAAAGATATTACAGACTTGTTTTCTGTTTAGGATTGTATTTTTATGTTGGAAGACAGTTTTGATGGCATTTTGTTTTATTTGTTTTTCCTCCCTTTACACTTTTTATCTATCTTACTTATTCACATTTTTATCTATCTCTATTTTTCTGTCTTTATTTATCAAAAAGCACAGGTGGAAACTGTATTATGAACTAAAAAGTTCAGGTCGATAATTCTAAAAAGTCATATGAAATAAGAGAGCCAAGTCATATATGGTCCTTCACAAAATGAACAAACTAGAAATTTAATTATTCTGAATCTAATAAAAAAATACCAGATACACTTTTTTTTTTTTTAGTTAAATAATTTAAATTGCTCTAACAAAGCACAGACTTAATTAAATATGTAATTATTATTTTGTTTAGTGAGAACTACGGTAATTGAAACAGATGTCTATGTTAACAGCATCGGTCCTGTTGACCCAATCAATATGGTAAGTTCTGATTATTGACAGAAAACATCATCCGCATGTTGATGTGGGTTAATATTATGCAATAATTCTAATCTCATTCAAATAAGTTCCTTTATTTCTTACTGTGTATTCTTATGCTGTTGGATACGATTGTAGTTATTGCAGAGGGACATTTAGTCCCTCTGTTTGAAATTGCTGTAATTTTAAAAATGCAATTTTTCTTTTAAAAAAGTGAGGTCACACAGAGCACATTGGATCAGGTCCTTGTTTTAGTTTTGCGTTGAACATTTCTACAGTCTCTGTGTGTACTTGATTTATCTCTGGCTCAGTTTGATTTCCTGGAGCTACTCTTCAGAGCCCAAGAAAAATAACATTTGACACAGCAGTTGTGAACAAAGCTATTTTCAGTGAAGTGATCTATTGTTTGTCTGGTTTTTCTTCAAATTCATAGAAAGCAAAATTTTTTTGTCCTTCTTTTTCCATTTAGTCTTCTGTGTCTTTTTCATTGTGTGTGTATTACATGACTGGTTTCTTAGAAGTTGAAATGCATCTCACCTAGTTTGAGATCTGACCTATCTATTTAGTACCAACACTGAAGTAACAGCACTTATGAGGAAGTTGAGGGTGTGGTATTTTCTTAGTTCTCCTAGGCTGTGCGTTGTATGAAATGGTGGAGGCTCTAGAAAGGCCTTTTGGCATGACTTCTGCCCAGGATTAAGATGGAGACTTGCCCTCAGGTGATTTTGAGTTTACCTCCTTTACTTCCTCCCTACAAAATTGCTGACAGTATTGAATTTGTGTGGCAGAGAAGAGTTTTGTTCAGAGGTTGGAGCATGCCAGTGCAGGGGGCTTCTGAGCATTTTCTGAGAGTGCAGTCATTCTCAATTATTATTAAGGATCTTGTAGTTTAGATGTCTGTCATCATGTGGAGTGGAGAACAGTGACTTTCTGTGATTGGAAGCCAAGCAAGAAAAAACAGGGTTACTTAGATATTGTGGGAAAAGATGCAGATCTGTGGCAAAGGGTATTCATTCTATCATAATGGTCTAACCACCTAAGGGTTGCCATTACCTGGGGCTGTGGCAGGGAAGTCCATGTCTCAGGCCAGGACTGTATGTAATGAAATGTGTGATAGAGCAGAAGAGTGATGGAGTGGGAAACATTTTCCCGTTTCCATGTCCGGTGCAAGTGGTACTTTTGTCTGTCTCCCTTCTGCTGTCTTTCTCTTTTGCTTGTCTCTGTCCAATCCTCTTCTGAAGGAACTTACTGTGGAAACAAACTGTGAGGATGTGTAAGGAGGATCTAGCAAGTGGTAGAGACCTCTTTTTCCAGTAAGCTATCTAAGCTTTTAGCCTGTGGCCAGTAGGCATTACATACGCTGGAACTGAACATGAAAAATGCTTACAGCTTCAGTTTTCTCGTTTTAAAGAGCCAGCACATGGCTGGCTTTGCAGAATAACCCTGCCCTATCTCCCATGTCCTGCTCTTGTCTCTGCAGCCACTGGGCAGTCTCCAGCTATGGTTCAGCTATGAACCATGATCTCTTGTGTGCTCACAGCTTCCTTCTGCTTACTCAGCCCAGGACCTGAAAACTCTTGCATGTCAGTTGTTTAGAGGTCTCTCCACATCTGCTAGAGCTGTGCTAGAGCTGGGTGGTGATGTTCTTGCCATGCTGCTAGTAAAAGCCAGTCATGCTGGCTTATAGTCCAAGGCAAGGATTGGCATCCTACTGAAAAGGCATATTACTTCACTAGAGTGGGATCCTAATAGTTAGTAATGGATGTTTCTTTCCAGCCTTCTGATGTCTCTTTAAAGAAAAAAAAATAATGATGCATGCCACCAAGGGTAATAAGGTAAATGTTACTAAGATACAGAACTTTAAAAACTATTATATGCTTTTAAAAATGGACAGAAAACTACTTAACAATTTAAATTACAGTCTAAAACTACTGTGGCCTTCATAAAAGGGAAATTGCTTTCACTGAGCTTGAACTTCAAGAACATGGCTTGTATGAGCATCTAACCTCAGTACAGAGATCAAACCTTTGTAAAAATAAGTACAACAATAAGTACTTGAAATGAATTTGATTAAGGTTTCTGAAAAAAAAAAAGATTTTACTCTAGGAAACAACATTTTCAGCAAAAGTAATAATAACAAATTTTACCCTAAGCTCCTTTTATGTGAGCTGTCGATTTCATTAGGAAGACACTTTCCCTGGAGTCAATATTGTTTGAGATTTTTAACCAATAATCCAAAATTTGCTTCCATTTCAAGGGTTGTCCTAACCCCTAATTTGATCACTAAATAAGAGAATACATTTTCTGTGATTTCCAGTCCCCATTGGATTACCCATTTACCAGACACATTAATTCACTCTGGCAAATGATGTCCTTTAACTATCAAGTTTGGACACAATATGGCATGACATAGCAGGTTTTTTTTTTTTTTTTTTTTTTTTTTTTTTTGATGGTAATGCTGAAGAAGATATCAAGGGAGTATGTTTTTCTGAAAGCCTTAGAGAACACATTATATGAGAGGAAACAGATTAGTTGTTTTAGTTGTCTATTTTCCTCTTGCTATTTGATAAACTGCACTTTTGTAATTGAGGTCTATGCATGACATTCATTAGCGCTTGTTTTTGAAGGCTATTGTATTTTGGCTTTTATTATTTAGTAAGATCTACACAACATTTTAGATTCCATAGTCACCCCACGATTAAGATACATTTTCCTAGAGCTTGTGATCCTTTCAGGCATCTGCATTCTGAGTAAGCACTTTAAACAAGTGTCTGGATCAGTAGAGTATTTAGGCTTATAATAGTAAGCCTAGAGATTTTTGAATCTGACTTTGAGACATGCTATGCATTGTGCAACAACCATTTAAAATGCAGCTAAGTGCCATTACATAGTACATTCGGACTAGCATGATATCAAACCCAGCCAACATGGACTTGTTAAAGTAAGGTCCAGCTTGACTAACCTGATCTCCTTCTATGATAAATTGACTAGCTTAGTAAAGGGAGAGAAAGGCTGTGTTCTATCTAGACTTCAGTAAAATATTTGACACCATCTCCCACAGCCCCCTCCTGGAAAAAATGGCAGCTCATAGCTTGGATGGGTGGACTCCAGAGTGGCTGGCTGGCTGGTCGCAGAGAGTTATGGTGCCTTGAGCTCAATTCAGCTGGTGGCCAGTTTCTAGCAGTGTTCCCCAGGACTCAATACTGGAGCAAGTTCTGTCTTTATGATCTGGATGAGGGGATCAAGTGCACCCTCAGTAAATTCGCAGATGACACTAAGTTGAGTGGGAGCACTCATCTGCTTGAAGGTAGAAAGGGTCTGCAGAGAGGCTTGGACAAACTTGACCAATTGGCCAAGGACAGCTGCAGATAGTTTAGTAAGACTAAGTGCTGGGTCCTGCATATGCAGTGCTACAGGCTGAGTGGCTTGGGAGCTGTTCAGTAGAAAGGGCTTGAGGGTGCTGGTTGACAGCAGCTAAACATGAGCCAGTGTGTGCCCAGGTGCCATCCTGGCCTGTATCAGCAATAATGTAACCAGCTGGACCAGTGTTCACTCAGTCCTGAAATATTGCTATTATTGCAGCATTTGCATAGCACTGATTTCTTGTGTTTAGATTTCTCCTATGGAACTCTGTTCATTTAGACACACAGCTCTGTAACAGACAGACAAGAAGGGAGAGAGAGAGCGTTCATATCTTTCCTCTTAGACAATTCCTACTTTGGATTTTGTTCTATAGAGTTTAATCCTTAATTCAATGTGACATGTGAAGTCAATGTTCACACATATAAACTGACTAGGTATCTACAGGATCAGGGCCTTGCTAAATCCAGTTTCATTGAGTAACACGACATTTAATATAACTCAAAACCAGAGTTTAAACTATGTCATTTTACAGAATAATGTACAGAAGGAGTGTGTATCTTTAAGTACTCGATTTCAGGGTACCTGCAGGTAATGTATCTTCAAGTAATGTGTTACTTATATTCTAGTGTATCTTGTGTAAATTTAATTACATTGTAAAGTAAGAGTACAAACCTTCAAACCCTCAATATAAATTTAGTGACCAGTAGACTAAGTGCAGTGACACACCTGGCCACAAAGTATCCTCCACAAGTGCAATAATGTTGAGCAATCTGTATTAGGATATTGATCCCATTGAAACCTTGAAAATTTAAAAAATCTGCTGCTAGTTACTGCAACTATAGAATGAATTGGAATTTAGAAGTCAAAAGATACTTAAAATTTACTACCAGCGCATTCTACATAAAGTCATAAATGGTACAATATGACAAGAGAAATTGTAGCCTACCAAGTCCAAGCCATGCAGTCTGCCTACCAAAGTAGCATACTGTACACTCTGTGAGTGTCTGATTTGCTAAGTGTTAAAAATAAGAGTGGTAGGCTTCAAAGTATGGCTTCAACCTGGTTAATAAGCAAAGATCATGTGACAAAAGCTAAATTATGCACAGAAGACAAATGTGTATATAACAAGGAAAGTGAACAGCTCTAGTGAAGCGCAGTCCTAAAAATTGATCCTTGAATTTTCAGATTGGGCCTTCTAACAGCAAGTTCCAATAATAAATACAAAAAGGGAATACAGAGCATCATCTCATCCACAGGAAGGGAAATAAAAAATAGTAGCAAACACATTAAAATGGTGATGATATCAGAATGTTTCAAGTGTTAAATCATGATTTAGACACTCATTAAAAAGCAAAGAAATTTAAAAACATCATTTTGTTTCTGTAAATCTATATATTTGTGTATAGTTTTATAGAGACAGATACAGACAGTCTGGTAGAGCACTTTCTTTTAATTTTTAGTCTATTAATCATGATGTCTGTGCATCTCAATAGAAACAATATGCTTCTTTCTAACTCTTTACTATATGAAACTTAAGTAAATATACATCAAATACAGAGTAAGTATAAACCTTTCTCTTTGTTCTTCATTTTTGACAGAATGATTCAATTCTGCTTCTTAAGGAGCTGCAACTGCATTTCTTCTCAAAAAATTCCTCTCATATGTGGTTTCAGTCTTTTATTGTTCTAAGAGTTTTGCTCAAACAGAAATTACAAGAAAAGGTCATCGCTTAGTTAAAGGAAGGCAGAAATGTCTTGGAGGAGTGCCATGCCTCTCCCAGCCAGCTGAATTGTGCACTTGAACAGCCTTGTCAAGCCACAAAAGCTGTGGTGCTGACATGGTCCTCCCCTGGACAGCTTGGGGCATCAGTAGCACAAAACTTTGCATATATATCAATTCTGAGGGTTAGGGGGATGAATACAGGGCAGAGAAAGCTAATGAGGCCAACAGACAGCATGGATCAACATGCATTTTTGCACTGGGACCATATATAAGACTCTACTACTTGTATCACCACCAAACAATGGTTGCTTTTCATTTGGGCCCTAGTTTGGAATGAGAAAGGCAGGAAAAGCCTAATATTCTATTTATAGTGCTCAACATATATTAAAAGTAGGATCTAAATATCCACTGCGTATCTAAACTCTGTAAAGAAATCCCTAGACCACTGCAGAGCTACTGGGGATCAAGATGTTGCTCATAAAAATGCACTTAGAATCATCAAATCATGAAGGTGGGAAGAGAGATGTAAGATTACCAAGTCTCACCACCAACCCAGAACTGAAGCTCCTAAACCAGTAAACCACATCACTCAGCATCCATCCAGACACCCCCTAAACAGCTCCAGGTGACTTGCTGATGGTGACTCGACCACCTCTCCAGGCAACCTATTCCAATGCCTGACCATCCAAACAGTGAAAAAGTTTTTTTCAATATCCAATCTGAATATTATCTGTCTCAGCCTGAGGCCAGTTCCTCTTGTCCTCTCACTCTAGGCACAGTAGAAGAGACTGGACCCCACCTCACTACAACCTGCTTTCAGGGAGTTTTACAGAGTGATGAGGTCCTAAGCCTCTCAAGAGTAAACAAACCCAGCTCCCTCAGCTGTTCTTCCTAAGGCATGTTCTCTAGATCTTTCATAAGCCTCGCTGCCCTTTGCTGGACATGCTCCAGCATCCCCATGTCCTTTTTAAGATGAGGGAGCCAGAACTGAAGCACTCGAGTCTCCACCAGTGCTGAGTACAGGGGTATAATCACTGTCCTAAACTCTGTAGAAACTCTAGATAAAAAAAATCCAAAGTAGGAATTGTCTAAGAGGAAAGATATGAACGCTCTCTCTCTCCCTTCTTGTCTGTCTGTTACAGAGCTGTGTGTCTAAATGAACAGAGTTCCATAGGAGAAATCTAAACACAAGAAATCAGTGCTATGCAAATGCTGCAATAATAGCAATATTTCAGGGCTGATTGAACACTGCTTTATAGATCTTGTGGTTTGGGAAATGAACCTGAAGCTTATCCTGGAGATTAGAATTGCTTTTATTTTTGAAGAAGACTGTTTTGAGGAGAACCACTGTCTCTATGAGCTTTATATAGACTGACTGAAAGGAAAATCACAAGGAATGCACTTTGGCCCATATTTGAGATTTTATGAGGTTTCCTAAAGTTTGTGTGGATTCAGTGTGCAAACAATGGAAATTTTTGGAAAGTCAAGTATATGCACTTTATGCAAATTGGTTTAATTCTCTTTCAAATAGGCAGGAATTTTGTGATCAATTTCTTCATAAAACAGGACAAAAGTACCAATGGGTCTTTGAATATTACCTGTTTCTTATTGTACAGTATCTTCTTTGAAAAAAGTTAGATTTTTTTTTCCTAACATACACTTTTATTTGAATTAGGGAAGATAGATTCCAGTCATTGTGGTGCCTGTCAGCGCTGCAAGTGATCATGGTTAATTATGACTTTGAGATAGATGGATGTAGAGCATGAGTAGAGCAGCTGAGTAAATATTTTTTCAGTAACCTCTTGAGCATTGTTGGTTTTTTAATGGAATATACTTAAAAGTAAAACTCCGTATTTCTGCTAGCATTTCTTACATTACCATCTCTAGAAACTGAGTAATACTTTACAAGTATAATTTCATGATTGTTCTCTCTTTTTTTATTCCCCCAAACTATCAGCTTTAATTGATTAATCTGATCCTTGCAGTTTGGTTACTGCTATTGGAAAGCAGCTCTAAGCTTGTCTTGTTCAGAGAGAATTGGCCAAATACAAGCAGTATTCTGTTCATGGTGGGACAGCATAGCAGTTCCTTTGTTGGTCCTAATTCCTGTGATCAATTTGAAGGGAATGGTGAGGCGTGAGGGAAAATGCAGTTCTTGTACAATTAACAAATGTTTCTGTAGCCTTCTGAAACCAAAGCAGAGAACAGACATCTTTGTGGTCTAGATTTTAAACAATATTCTGTATCTTTCCTGTTTTCAGCTGCAGTTTACCAATTGTCCCTTAATAGTTATGAAGGCAGGAGAGGTACTGAAAGTTCCACACAAGTCACTAGGAAAATCTATGCTCTCTTCTGTAAAATATGGGCCTAATTTCCATGTGTCATATAATAGCAATGCTATTATATAAGGCTACATAATAGCCTTTGTGCTGTAGTTGGTTCTTAAATCTTAGATTAGTTCATGCTTTAGGAAATACTGGTTTTGTATTGTACCATTGCAGCACTGTAACCACAGTTGGCATGGTTGCAGTAATAATAATAATCAATATAGTAATAGTACTACAACTACTGTTTATTTTTACTTCACTCCTCTGATTTCAATAGAGCGTGCCAGCATACTGATTGGAAATCTTGTTTGTTTCATCTCAGATTCATAGCATTCACAGCCAAAGCAATAACCAAACTGTCTCTGAAGTACCTGAGATTTCAGACATAAGTGCTGTGTGTTTGCACAGGGCTAATCTGTGAATCTGTAATTTGTTAAAGACATGGCAGGAGTGCTGAGCTTGGATGTCAATAGGGCTAGACAACAATTCTAAAAAAGCTGCCTTTTTATCTGTGGTCAGTCTGTCAGTGTGTTCTGATGAGGTCTCTTAGTTTCTTGTGCACTTAATGCTTGATCTATTTAAGTATTGATGTGAATGTATTTCTTAAAGCTTTTTTTTTGTTGCAAGACACAGCATGTCTTCCATGGTCACTTTATCTTCTCCTGCACTCACTTCCTTCTTGGAAGTCTCACGCACAAATTTAGCCACATTTCTGTGTCCGTTGCCTGCTATTCTGTGTCTCCTTTGGTCCAGTCTAAATTCTGTCTTGTGTCACTCATATGTGTTCACAGTTGTTTTGTTAGCTCAATATGGCCAAATCACAGCTTTTAAGCTTACAGCTTTTCAGCTCTTACACACTCTCAGTTGCTGTGAATAATCATTATTCTGTGCCACTGAGGACTGAAATCTAAACATTTTCTGTGATATGATGGATCTTAGAACCAGGATTAGGGTCTCAGTTTTAGTCTTGAAAATTCTGAATACAAAGGGATTTTATATTTCTTTATTTTTTAACCCATCACGTGAAAATTCTTGTCCAAATTCCCATTGTTAAGCTAATGTATTTCTGTAACGTTTGCAGTTGCAGCTTGGCTCCACTCATATAATCTAGAGATGTCCTATAGATAGAATTTTCCACTTTTTCTACTGACTTACCTCTTGCTCAAATTCTTTTGTCTTCTCTTTCATTGGATCTCACACAGAAATTGTTCCCTTTCACTTTCAAGGTACTTCAAAACCTGTCCTCAGCGATTTTTAGGGGATTTTTTTTTTTTCCCCTCAAGAGGCCATTTCCTGCCTCAGATCTTTCTAGTTTCTGCTCCCATGCTTTCAACTTTTTATATCAGTTTCTCCCAAGCTGCCCTTTATACTTGAAAGAAACTTCTTATGAATGTCTCCAAGGCCACTTCATTGTTTCTCATTTTGTTTCTGTTTAAACTTACTTTTCCTTTTGCTCATTTCCCATTTTTTTCTCCTCTGTGAAGGTTACAAAATATCACAGAGAATTAAGCTTGTGTTGTGCTAAAGTTGCTATCTCTAATTATGCCCCTGTTGTCTTTCCAAATCTTGCCTTTTATGTTAAATTCAAGCCATAAGTTCCTTGCAGAGGTTGTGTATCTTGTATAAGCAATATTGAGTGCCTGCATAGTTCAGTTACGATCTGAGATGATCTAAACCAGGAGTAGTGTTAATGTATTACACATCACTTCATTGAAAAGGTAAAGGTATTGACTAGCATTAAAACTATCCCAAACAGCAATTTACTCTTTCTTTTCATCCCAAAGCAGCATAGACTACTTGTCTGCTCTGATGTATAGTTTATTGTTACTTCCTGTGCTCTGATATCCTCTCCAAGTACTTTCTGTCTTCCTCAGCCATGTTGTGTCCCTTGTGTCTGCAGCCAAGACAAGATGCATTTAATTTTTTTGTCTTATCTCTGTGTCAGCTATAAGATAAATATTTTGAAGAACATTACACACCTGTTCTTTGTTATTAATTCCTTGTCTGTCTGTATGGACATATGTGGACATATGTGGACATATGTGATGTGTTCCAGTCGTGTGAATAATTCTGCTGGCCTAGAGTTGAACTGGGTTTTGGAGAAGGGAGGCAGAGGGTGTGCTTTGCTTGTTGCAATAGCTTGTAGCAGCTTGTTGCAATAGAGGCTGACCTCAGCAATGGCTCTTATCAGGGAGGTTTTCATTAGCTGTGTACCAGCAAAAGCTGCTGTAATTCACTGCTCTCTACAAGGGCTGCTGTCAGGGTCTGTGCTGACACTACAAAACCTCATTCTCTCTTAAAAGCCAGGCAGCCAGAGCTGGGTTTTTCTCCTCAGGGCACATGCTACAAGAATTTCACTTTGCTGAGAGAGGAACGGTCTGGGAGCCCTGTCATGTAGCAAGCAGCATCTCCAAGCTGTTCACCAAGAAAGTAACCCCACCCCTGGAAAGGGTGTTGCCTTGCTCCCTAGGCAGTAGGGGTGACTGCACTGACCAAGTAGCTACTAAGAAATGTAATATGCTTTTGCTAATAAGTGAATGTAACTTTACTGCCTGTTGATCTTGGCTTCCATTTTATTCTGTTTTTGCACGATTTTAAATTTCACTGAGTCTTTCACATATGGGTGCTTATGTAGACCACCATGGAGAATGTATGTTTAAAACACTTTTTATTGGGCTATTTTGAAGTGTGTCATTCACCAGCATACAGTAAATGCTGATTGAGATGTTGCCTTTTTGAATAACAGTAGTGTCTCTATTGTAGAGGTTCATCCCCCACAACAGGTTGTGTTCTTGAGACCACTGAGTAAGTAGAGTCTCCTTTTAGGAAGTTCTTGATGGCTGTACATGCTCTTATGTATTATATATCTTGTATAGTGTAGCAAATGATTGATGTTTGGAGCTGATTTCTGCCTCATCAACCAGAAAAACAAATAGGTATGCTGTATTTCATGTAGGATCATGTATTTTACAGGAGTTGCAGAGTAGAAACTGAGCCACAGATAAGTCTGTTTGCCATCAGTGCTGGGATTTGAACCATGGCAGGAAAAAGGCATGTACATTAAAGACCAAACAGTAACTGTGCAATTAGTCCTGCTTTGAAAACAGTATGCTTGCTTTGCACCATACTGAGTGGTGAATTATTTCCTTTACTTATTAAGGGAAACTACAAAACTGTGTATGCTTGAGTAATGTATGGCTTTGTGGTTAAAGTTGCCTGTGAGTCCAGTTTTGGCTAGAATGTCTCTAATTACAGGAAGGTAAATGTAGGGTTCTTAATTTAGAAAGTACAGTCAATGGAGCTCATAAATCATTATTGACAATCTCTAAACCAAATCCTTAATCCATTTATTTCTGGGTTTTTGATATATATGTATTTACATATGTTTGGTGGAGTTTTTTTATTTTTATGGGGGATTTTTTTGTTTGGTTGGGGTTTTTTTGTTTCACTTTTTTTAGGGATTTTTTTTGTTTTGTTTTTGTCTGTTTTTGTTTTGTTCTGAGTTCTCTAGTTCTTTCTAGAGTTTAATGTTTGTTCATGAGAGCTACTGGCTGAAATATTCAATTTTCTATTGAAAAGTAAATCAAAAATTTTTATATAATTTTTACCATGAGAATGTATACAGATTATGTATATAATTTATCTGCTTCCTCTCCTCATGCTCTCTTCAAATTACCAAAATCTAAGCTGATGAAATAAAAGCATAGATCTTGTTGAAGTGTTTTAGTTATTTTTCTAGCTAATCTTTTCACTATTGGCAAGATTTTAATGGTAGTTTGTAATCTACAGAACATTGAAATATGTCTTGCCTTTTATTCATATTGTTGTTTGCATCTGTCAATTTGCATGTTCAAAATAAGGACTAGATCAGCACAGATGCCAAATTATGATGTGAAGAGTGGGATTTCTTTTCTGAATTTTGACTACTTAGGTCTCCCTCACCTTCTGTAGATATGATTTGTCATATTTCCACTTACCCTGTGCGTATGTTCTCTTAGCATCCTCCAGTGTGACTTTCTGTACAATTATAGCAATCTGATTAAAAGACCCTGGAAGCAGACACTGTGCACTTCTGTTCACTGCATTTCCTGCAGCCCTCACCTCTTCCATGGCTGCAATATCATTAATGTAATATTACAGGTACATGTCAGAAGAACTGTGGTTTGTTGGATCTATTAGGTTTCACCCTAAGGTCAGAAAGTTCAGATTGCTTTAGAGAGTAAACTAAAATGGTTTACTAAACCAAGAAATTTTACTTTTGCTTTGGTCTCAGCCATGGGGATTAAGTTCTGAAACCATCGCTGGCCCTGAAGCAGGTCAAAAACTCTCTTTAAAGGGCTTTTAAAGTAAGCTACCAGGGAGAGTAGCCACATTTTCAACATTTTGTTAAGAGAGGTTATACATCAAGGATAGGTTAAGTATTTTAATAAATTACTTTATAGCCCCTTATTGATATCCATAGAAATTTGCGTGAGGGAAAGGTAAAGGTTATGAGTGTTTATTGGCAGCACTCTGGGAAGATGAAGATAAATTGGCTACTGCTTGATGCTTTATTTTCTGCTTACTTCTTAGGAAAGTGTGTGGTTACAGGTTTTGCTTTTGTTTATGATATTTTGTTTCTAAAATCTTTTCATCAGAATACTAAATTTGTATTTGGTATTAAATCACATCTCTTATTGTGGCAACATATAGTTTGGTAGAATGCTTTCCTTAGTTTCCCCTTAATTTATTTTTTCTGAAAAATTCCCTGCCTCACTGATGTTGATTTCCAGTTTAAGGAATTAGAATGCTGAATAGAATGATAAAACAACTGACTGAAGTGAAGTCATGTCAACCTGTTAGTTGAAATGCTTTGAGGGGCTCCATATGAAATAGATTTCAGAATGTGCCATTACAGGAACCTTGAGGTGCCCGTCACACAAAATTTTATATCAGGAAAAAAAGTTGGAGTTGGTTTCTGAACAAAGATGAAATGATAGGAATATGTTTTTATTATTTTTTTCTATGAAATTAGCAGTATTGTAGGTCTGTAGTTTGTAACTTTTTTCTTTTTTTTTTAATTCTGAG
>VWYO01009030.1:668693-693256 GCA_013400275.1 Rhadina sibilatrix
TTTTTTTTTTTTTTTTTTTTTTTTTTTTGAGACTCTTCCTTGATTTTCTGTTTGGCCTCATGAAACAAGGCCACTTTTTCCTCTTTTCAGAAAATGTCCTGCATTTAACATAATCCAGCCAACAATTTAGGTACTTGTTACTTGACTTCTTCACAGTTTTTTTATTGTGGGATGTCAAATTGGTTGTTGGACTGTCAGGGAGAACACCTAAGAATTCTTTTCTTCTTTGCTAGATTTTTTCCTATCCTTATTGATATTATATTGGAATTTGTGTGATGCAGTTTATAATGATAATAAATTGTGTTAGATGATACCTGCCTCTCTGTCTTTCACAGCTTTCCATTAAAACAAGGCAATCCACTGACCTATTTTAAAGTCTGACTGTAATTGAATTGTTCATGACAATGAAACCTATTGAGGATTCTATTTATCCCCCTTCAGTAGCTGTTCCTGCTTTGTTTTAAGTAATTGTTTTTGTATATTAAATGACTTTCACCGGGCTATGAATCTGTTTGTCAGTAGTCACAGTTTGTGCCCTGTCTGGCCCTTTAATGGTAATCTGATTGGTCACACTGTTCCCAATCTTTGGAATTTGTTACGATCTTTTAGAGAGGAAAGAGATGGAGGAAGATTGAAGTTATCTGGAAATAATTAGGCAGGTGGGCACTTCATGCCAGCTGTGAAAAAAGTACTCAGCGACTTAATCAAATGGCAAATATGAGCCAATATGTGCCATTGTTCTTGAACCTTGTGAAGCTAAATATGAATAAGCATGCATTCTGCTATGGCTGTGACCAACACAGCCATAGATGGATTCCACTTTTGTTCTGCATGGCTATTTTGTCATTAGTTTAATTAGAAAGAGAGAGTAGTAAACCAATTTTATGGTTGCACAGTGGCATTAAGTGGTGAGTTTCATGAAAGTCTAATAGAAGTGATAAGAGATAATTTTAAATTTTGTAAGAAAACAAGGAAAGCAAAATAGTTGTCTAGAAAGATTTGTTGCACTAAAAGAATATTGTATAAATCTTGTTGCTGTTGCACTCGCTTATGCAATCTCTGAAAAAAAGAGGGCTTTTATTAATCTTTTTTAGAAATGAAGTACTCTCAGAAAAGACAGTATGGTGATTTTTCTACCTAATTTTTAACAAATTCTAGGGACCCAGATTTCCCCTTCTTAAAAGGAAGTAGGGAATATTTTGGTCTAAAGATGTGATCCCATGTAAGATGCATTTTGTGAAGAATGTACTCAGGATGTATTATGGACCCTCAAAGACAGACAGGTCTCAGAGAGGCATAGGATAAATAGATCTGCTGAAGAAGTAGGTAGCAACGTCACCAAGGCAGATGGTTGAAGTGGAATAAACATTCTTGGGTGAAATCAGAGCTGTGTCTCTGGGTCCCTGCTGAAGAGCAGGGTGAGCTGCTGCTACCACCCACCATGAGGCTGCGTGTCTGTGTCTTTCAGATGGGGTGAATGGTAGGATTACTCTGTAGTTGGCTGGTTCCAGAGGGGGAGGGAGAGGGGTGTGTCTGAGTGCACAAGAGTGAGCCTATAAATGGAGGACAAGTCTCTTCAGGTGTGTTACAAGAGGCTAGCACTTGGATCTCATTTGATATTCAGCAAAACACTTGGAAACAAGCAGTTACTAATTTTCTGATGTTAAATTATTGTGTAGTGGGTTATTTTTGAACAGTTATAAATGTACCATGAGGAATTGTTCTTGGGTTTTTTTGTGGGTTTTTTTCCAAAAGTCTTCTAAACAACTCCTCTAATATATGGCACACTGGTTTCATCAGGGATAGATTTAATTTTCTTCTTTGAGGCTGGCACAGTGTTTCGATTTAACAGGATACAAACTTGCACACTTAATACTGAAAGGTAAAAGAATACAAACATCTGAGTCCGCTGAGGCCATTCCCTTGGCTTTTTTGTGTTTAAAATAATCTTCCTTTCAAAATCTAATTTATTAGGATAGTTGATGTCCTATGACAAGCTGTGTTTTCTTGCTTGGGTGGATTTGACTATAATGACTTGGATAATTTATTTTCTCAAACCAAGCATTGCTACTGTGAAGTAGCTGCTTAGAGTAGCACCTTCAAACTCAGACAAGTCTTCACTTTTTGTACATTTCATGTTGTCTGTTGATTTCGCTCACTTCTTTTGTTTTTTTCCTATTTGTACTGTAAAGGCAATGCGTAAATCTTTGCTCATTCTGTTCCATTAAAGCCCATTAAAACACTTCCCTGGTGCACTGCCTTGGGCTGTCCTTTATACCACAGCAAGACATTTCATTTTCAATTGTAACCACTACAAATGAGCACAGAAAGCTGAATTTTAAGGTTAAAGAGTCCCAAGGTTTTCACAGGTATCTGGAATTCTGTTTACAAAAAAAAAAACCAAAAAAACATCAAGGACTTGTTTTGACCTGCAAAGTCTTCCTCTGATGGCAGTGACTCTCAAGAAATATGCTGACTTTTAGAACAAAGTCACCTTAAAAATGCATTTTTATAGTCTTTTTGTTCTCTCTGTCTCTCCACTGTTTGCCTCATGCATTAGTTGTTCATAACCTTTGAAAAACACTGAGTTACTACAGTTGAGGTGGTAATTCATCTGCCATACATCACAGAGCAAGAGGAAACCTCCCTCTAGCATATCTGTTTCCTGAGCTTGCACTTCTCCCATCTGGAGAGGTGGGAAAATTAATAGAGATTAAGGTAGTTCTAGAATATCTGCCTTGGTACTTCTCAAGGATGAAGTGCCAAATTTCTCAAACTTTCCTGAGAGATGGGTGGTATCAGTTGCTGAAATTAGTGAGGAATCTGTAACTTGTACAGTTGGCTGCTGTGATTGCTTAAAAGGAAAATGAACAAAAAAAAACAAAACAAAACAAAAAAAAAACAAACAAACAAAAAAAAATCCACTCCAATCAATGAAGCCTTCAGCTTTTATTTAAAACCAGAAATGATTGACTGCACTATGCTTTTTATTCACCAAGTAAACTAGTACTGATGCCTTAGATTTTTAGCTTTCATATTTTCAGATTCTGTGCTGCCTAAGGATGTAGTTTTGAGCCTCATATTAAGTGCCAGTAAGCTCTCTTCACAGAACAAGTAGATAAAACAAATCTTTTCCTGCTGAGGACCAAGGACAACTTTCAGCACAAAAAGCGTAAACAATGGTGGACTGAAGGGAAGATCAATAAGGATGAGACCTCACAACCCTTAGCTATAATTGGACAATTAAACCCCAATATGCAAATAGACCAAAACTTATAAAAATGTAAAATCTCGTGATCGGGCAGCCATTTTTGTGTGGCCATTCCTAACCCACCCGGGGTGCAGCCTTGGTCAGGCTCCTGTAATGCCCAGGGTGGGTTCTGGAAGCCTTTCAATAAATATCTTTATTCTCTAGCTCTGTCCAGCCTCTGTTTCAGGCCAGCCTTCCTAAGGCATCAGTATTAACCCCTTTGCTCAAGCAAGAGTGTGAACATTGTCTCTTCCTTGCTTTCACCTGTCCATTCAACCCATAATGAGAGGTGAACAACCAGCACCAAGTGTTTCAGTCTGGTCTCCAGCTCTTTCCCTGCAGGGAGGATGCTGAGTTCTCATTGAAGCCCTCATGGGGCAGCTGTGCAGGAAAGATCACATCTGCCATTGGGTAGTGAGACTCTTGCTGTTAAGGTCAGAGTATGGTCCAGAGCTCTGACAACACGGAGAGCTGCTGCTTTACCCCTTTGTCTGAAGTGCAGAAACAACTGGCTGGATTCTTCAAAAAGCAGAATTCTTCTATGGATCTATATTTCTTAGCTCTCTCAAAAGTTTTACTGTGTCGAGAATCATTTCATAAAAAGGGTTTTCCTTTTATTTATTCCTTTTATTTTTCATCTTTCTTTTCTGGCCATAAATCTACAGAGGAATTTGATTTTCTATTACAGAAGGAGCTCCTTGAGGCTTTAATAAGTAAAGTGGAGTTTCTTTAGGGAAATGTCCTTCCTGATTATGATTATGTATAATTTTGTGTATATGCGGGTAGGTATACAAGGCAGATGGTAACAGTTCTGCAAACTGTCATGTGTAATTTCCACGTATTCATGAATTCTTCATAATGGGAAATTTCTTGAAAAATGTTAAATTGTAAGTTGAAAAGTTTCAGGGAAAACGTAGAAAGCTTGCGCTGTTTGGTTCTTAGAAGATACAGAATATCTGTCTTAATGAACGTAGTCTAAGCCTGAAGTACTATGGTTGCCCTTAAATTTCAGTCCAGGGCTCCCAGAGGTGATTGCACTGTGCAGGAACCTCCAAGTTGCACTCCCATCACGAGTTTTGTGCCTGAAGTAATCAGTGTGTGTCAGGGGAGAGGAGGTAGGGACAGAAGGCTGTGTGCATCTTTTGTCTCTCATTCTGGGTTCACTGGCTGCTGTCTGCTATGCAAATGGTAATACAAAAGAGAATAGAGGAAGTGGCTTTGGATTTATGTATGAGTCAAAAAAGAGTTGGCTTGCAGACTTTGGTAAACATAAACATAGATATGGTTGTTTCTCTGTTTTTAGGAATACACTATAGATATAATTTTTGCCCAGACTTGGTATGACAGTCGTCTAAAGTTTAACAGCTCAATGAAGGTGCTTATGCTTAATAGCAATATGGTTGGAAAAATTTGGATTCCAGACACTTTCTTCCGGAACTCAAGGAAATCTGATGCTCACTGGATTACAACTCCAAATCGTTTGCTTCGAATCTGGAGTGATGGAAGAGTATTATACACTCTAAGGTGGGTTTCTGCTGTTGGGGTAGAAAAAAACCCAAACCCTGCTATGACCAGGAATATGAAAATAGTGAATATGAATCAATTTCCTGGTATGACTTTTTCTTATGTGCCACAGGAATTTGCAAGGAGTTAATGAAACAAGAAAATAAAAAGGAGCATTCAATCATGAAAAAGACGAAATTCGTAGTATTGAAATATAATGCAGAGATAATTGCCTAAGGGATAGCAAATTTTGGTCTTATTTAGGTACAGGCAAGGTTTTAAAAGAGTGTTACATAGTATATAGCATTATGTTGGTCTGTCACTAATATATTGCAGATAAATTATTTTTGGTCTAAATACTTCATCATGTAATTTCCACCATATTATATTCTGTAAGTAAAATATTATATGCTTCAAATAATAAAAATTAGAAGAAGTTTGATTAAAAGTAAGACCCCAGTCCTGCATGTACTTCTTAACATATTTATGCTTGCAAGCTATTAAAATCAACAGATCTGTTCATCCAAAATAGGAATAAGCAAATGTTGGTGATAATTCCACTTGGCAAATGGCAGATGTCTGTGCTGCTTTTAAGCTAAGGCTATCTGTACTGATTTTGAGTCACTTTTCAAACAATTCTTGAAAGGCTCTAGTCTACAAGAATGCCAGGATGCCAATACAAGGACGCCATAAATATGATTTTGCTCTTAAGAGTTTATTTGTTTATTTATTTATCTAATTAAAACAAGAAGTGGCACTTTTAATTACTTTCTTCTCAATCATTTATGCTGTGTTCATAATCAGTCTATGTTGCATGACCAATTTATAGATTTCTCCTGTATTGGATGTAAGAAGAATTAGAATGCTTTACAAGGATTCTCTTCACTGATTTTTTTTCTTAGTATGCATCCTTTGAGAGCATACAGACATCTCTGAAGAACACTTTTTAAATGGTTTATTATGCCAGTTGGTGTTTTTCAAGGCCTCTAGAGACCCCCTTCTGTTGACATGCTAATTTTTTTTCTTTTTCTAATTAGCAATTGTAGAGTCATACTTGGACTTTACCCTTCCATTGTTCATTCATTTTCAATGCCAAATTTCTTCTAAAGAGATTCAAAGTAACGGAAGGAAATAAATACGAGGAAAAAAAAAAAATATCATGTGAGCCCTCACAGAGCAATAGGCTAGAATTACTGTGTCAGAGTATGAGAAATAAAGTGCAATGAGCTGGTAACAACAGCAGAACAGGCTTTCACCCAGCACTGCAACATGCAAAACATCTGTATGGGTGAGGATATGGCCTGAATTCGACCTAAGGTAAAACAATATTGAGATGTTTATATCTTGCTTATTGAAGGAACAATTATTTGATCTGACAGTGCTCCAGGTTCATGGGCTCTCCTGTATCACCACTCTTTCCTTGTCGGTAATTCAGGGGGCAGACGTGGTGAAAATGTTAATCAGCCTTACTGAATCTCCTCTGAGGGTAGCCCATGGCCAGTCCATTGCACCATCCGTGATTCCAGATCTAGTTGTGCTGCTTTTAACACAAGGTTTAGCTTGTTTTCCTTTTCTTTAAGTGTTTAACTATCCAAAAATTAAAAATGGACAGTAAAGGCAATAAATGCATAAATCATAATTGACAAATTTAAAAAAAACATCTCCATAGTGATGCAAGTATTCTGCTTAAAAGTGTGGGGAAGGGTCTTTTTTCCTCTCCCACAGTATATGCTAAGAAATACATTTTTCCTTACAAACCTTTTGTCAGGTTGTAGTGGCAGTTTGTGTAGAATAAATACTTTGTTCAGAGACTCATAAAACTATGTGGCAGCATGTGTCAGAGTCTTTTCCCATCCATTCTTGTCTAATACGTAAGCATTGCACACAGTCAAGTATGTGAGCGTTATGGCTATTTTCAAAGTTAAGAAGACATTCTGAGTTTCTACACAGTGTTGCCAACAAAGGAGGAGCTATTTTATATGCAAAGAGGTCAGTTTGGAGCCTAGCTTTCTAGTGAAAGGTAGCAGAATTGGGTTTTGCACTTGTTGCTTGAAGGTCCTGTGGAAATCTGTGATAGCATTTTTAAAATTTAGTTCAGACAATTATGAATCCTAAACCAGTTCTACAATTATGAATCCTAAACCAGTTCTAAAATGTTTATAAATTTTGAATTATATGAAATAGGTAGAAACATCGTCTGATTTTTCCTATCCAAATACTGTCTTCACCAGAACTGCTTCCATGAGTATAGAGCAAGTCCAATGTCCCCCACAATTTTTCTCTAGTGTAAAGCCACCAGATACAATGATGCCAAATGCAATTTGACTTGATAAATGTGTTCTACAAAAACTTCCTTTATGTGCTGTCATAAACTCTTCTCCTTGCCCTGTCTTCAGACCTACTTTTTATCCCCTATTTTTTGTTGAGCTGAAGGATGCCCCTAAATCAATTGAAATTTTTGAAATGGCTTGAATTACCAATTGAAACAACACAGATCCTCAAGTTGCATGAAATAATAGTTTTTGTTTTGTTCTTTTGTGGTAATGCTGGACGTTGTTTTTCTGATACGCAAGAGGCTATTAATAATATCCATTAACTGGCAAAATTTATTTCTGTGCATATTCTGTGCTATGTAGTCTGAAGTGTCTGAATTCTTGAATATAACCTTTTTTTTCCCCTTTTCTAATTAGGTTGACAATTAATGCTGAATGTTATCTTCAGCTTCATAATTTTCCTATGGATGAACACTCCTGTCCTCTGGAGTTTTCAAGCTGTACGTGGTAAAACACTTCCTTGTCCTCTTTACATTCAGGCTTTAAATTTACTTAAATTTTGACATCAGGAGAGCAAATGTTTACTTTTTAAGGCCTTGTAGCAAAAGAAAGAACTGACATTCATATTTTGACTAGATTTATTGCATTATTTAACAAGCTAATGAATGAGCTGGTTCACATGCATTTTTTTGCTACTTTAAAAATAGTCTTATTGCTTAGGAGTCTAATACAATGCATATTCCAGTTGATGGAAGTGCATTGTCCTGGAAAAAACTTTGTTTTCTTATGCCTGCAAGACTTGACAGCTTTGAGTTAGTTCCATATGGTATACTTAAAAGAAAAAGTAAGATAGGTTTTCTTCAACCTGCTCCTCCAAATGCTGAATCGATAAAAGAAGTCTTTTTCCTTTCAGTGGGACTTACATTATATGAGCAAAACCACAACCTTCAAGCTCTATTTTTTTGATGCAAACTATGTTTATTAAAAAAAAAAAAAAATCCTAGGGAATTGTGCTATTGTAATCATAGAATCATTAAGGTTGGAGAAAAACTATAGGATCATCAAGTCCAACCGATGACTGAACATCAACTTCTCAAGTAAACCATAGCACAAAATGCCACATCCAGTCCTTTCTTGAGCATCTTGAGACTCCGCTGTCTCCCTGGGCAGCCTGTTCCAATGCTTCACAACCTTTCAGTGAGAAAATTCTTCCTGGTATCCAGCCTGAACCTCCTTTGATGCAGACACAAGGCTGTGTGCTCTCATCTTGTTGCTAGCTGCATGGGAGAAGAGGCCAAGTCCCATCTTGTTACAGCCTCTTTTCAGGAGGTCTTCCCTAAATCATGAAGTTATGTACTAATAAGTGTCTGTACTTTTAAGCTCTTTCTGATCATTTAACGATAATGTATTGACATTCACATTTTAATGGTGATCATTCTGAGCCAGTCTTTTGTTACTGGAGTTTGAGAATGACATCCAGATATTTTCTAAACATTTATATTTACACAGTTTTGGACTGATCTTACATTTACCTAGGCTTAAAATTGAGGCCATATATTTTGTGGTTAAATTTTAAGAATACGAGGAGGACTATAGGTGGTCTAAGATCCACTTTATTTATAGCCCTGGTTTAGTTTATAGGTAACTTCAGAGTTCAGAAAACATGCTTTGGTACATTCTATGGCTGAATGTTTGATTTGTTTTGCTTTATTCTAGATGGATATCCCAGAAATGAAATTGAATACAAATGGAAGAAAACCTCTGTTGAAGTGGCAGATCCAAAATACTGGAGATTGTATCAGTTTGCATTTGTAGGGCTACGAAATACAACTGAAATTTCTCATACCTTGTCTGGTAAGGCAAAGTGTTGAGATTTATTTTGTGAAATATCTATTTAGGTCAAGACTGACAGATGAAGGTACAACCAAAAACCATGTTAGATGTCATATAAATATTTTTTATTCTTTTTTTTAATTTTCAGGTGATTATATAATTATGACAATATTCTTTGATCTCAGCAGACGTATGGGATATTTTACTATTCAGACATACATTCCTTGTATACTCACAGTTGTTCTTTCATGGGTGTCATTTTGGATCAATAAGGATGCCGTTCCTGCAAGGACTTCTCTGGGTAAGAATGTCTTTTTTTCAGCCTTGAAGGATCTGGTACTCCCAAAGAATACAAATGTGCAGCAAGGAGTAAATTAACCACAGTTTATTCCCCTTCAGATTGTGACCGTTGGTCATTCTCTCTCTTGAACTGCAACACTGCCAGTAGGAGAATCCTGCTGTAGTTACACATCAGAGTTCAAGGAAGCAATGCTGAGCATAGAAATCCTGATCCAAGGCTTCTGGGTCTTCTGTTGTTCACATAAATACATTTTTTCTTCTTTATGTTTTTTTATCATCTCCAGGGACTGTCATGTGGCAATTATTAGTCTGACACGTAGCATCATGGAACAAATGAAGTCATTACTACATGCACAAAAATTATGAAAATATGGTTTAGTCATTTTTGTTGATTTCTTTGTGTTGTTGGCATTGTCTTTTTGGTTGATTTTTGTTTGTTTGTTATGGTGTAGGTTATTTATTTGTTTGTTTTAATAGACTGATTTAATTATTCTTTTAGACCCAGAATAGGACAGAAAATTTGCAACCGAAGTTGTTCTTCAAGCAGTTAAATCTATAATACACAAAACAGACAGTACTGAAGTGAGTTGCAAGTTCTAATACAAAAATAATTCTGTGTTAGTGTCATCTTGGCTGACCTGTTTTGCATGGCATCAGTCTGCTAAGTTAGACTATTTAGGATTCATGTGCTCTCTTGGAGGAAAGTTGTAGTCCTGACATAAAGCCTGATAAATGGGTACAAGGAGTGCACAGGACACAGCTTTGAGCTTAGCAGGGACAGATGCTTATATCAGAATTAATGACAGCAGTCTGACCTATTTTGGGGGAAAAGCCAAGAGCTGAAAGTTGTATCTTAGGAAGTTACAGATGTGAGTTAATTTTTCTCATCAGTTATAGCATTGTGAACACTCCATTCCCACCCTACAAGATCATTTACTACCATAAGCATGAGTCCACACTTCAGCTCCCTGCCTTGCCCACTGAAACTGGACCACCAGCAAGCCTACCAGATTAATGAGTCAAGAAAGTAAGCAAAAACGAGCATGGCTCAGTAGCCTAATGAAAAGGTAAGGGAAGAAAATCTAAGTTTTAGATTCTAACTTTATGTTATTTGAAAGTGTTGAAAAGTTTAGTAAGAGAGTTTAAAGTCTTAAATAAATAAGTGAAAATTACTTTTGATAGTTTTAGACCTTGATGCAGAAATCTCATCAGATTTCTTTGACTGAGTAATCATCTAACATCTTCTGGTAATAAATGAGCTTCTAGTAGTAAATACAATCGTTATAACAGGAAAAAAAAACAAAACTATCCTTCTAGTTCTGTATCCAGTTTTTGTGTTTATTTTTTTGTTGTTGTTGTGTTGTTTTGGGTTTTTTTGTTTAGTTTGGTTTGGTTTGGGTTTTTTTTTTTTTTTTACAAAGAACTTTTTATATGCCATGAACCTTGAACTCTATCGTGGTTAAGCTGTAGTTTTCAAGCTCTCACTTCAGCAGTACTTGCCTTCACCTACTCGAGATGAAATATAAACATTTGTAGTATCTTACCTGCAGCTCCTTGCAGGTAACTCTGAACTCCTTTCTTGTAAAGGCCCAAAAGCTATCACTTGAAAGATTCTAGGAAGGCTTTTCTTGCATGCAAGTGTTCTGGAGAAGGAGAAAGAGAGTACCTGTCAAATAGACACAATTTTATGGAAAGAGAAATTAATATAGGAAAACCAAGCAAGGTTTATCATGGCAGGTAGCTGCTTTGCTGTTGAAGGAATGCTCCCTGTGACAGCCCCCTATGCCTTTCACATAGCAGACAAGGCTGGGAAAATTTGTGTCCCTTTTTGTCCTCTCTGAACAGAAGTCAGTACAGGGAATGGTGGGTGCCACTTCCCACCCAGAGAGTGTGCTAAAGTCTGGTACACTGAAAAGGCTGGATCTTTTATATATATTAGAAGATCCTGGAAGATTGTGGTTTCTCAGAGCAAAAGATTTGAGGTGATTGCAGATATTTAAATATTTAGATCTACAGAGAAATGCCAAATAGATTATCAAAAGTATCTGGTGGGAGTGAAACACTTTTGAAGAACTCTATGGTTATCTGTTTGCCCTTTTAGGCATGCAGTTTCATTGCAAAATCCCTTGGAAAAACACTACTGCTTTCCTGCTGCAGGAACAGTCCATAGTGACCAGTGATTCCATGTTTTGATTTATAAGCCATAGACAGCTTTAGCCTGGTGTAATGCTTTTGGTTGTTGTTTGCTTGTTTGTTTTGTTTTGGTTTTATTTTTAATAATCTTGTGCATGTAAATAACTAATTATTTGTGTGTTCAAGTATTGCTCTCCAAAGGAAAGGTCACACTTTAATTTTGAACTACTATGTAAAAGGCTTTGCATCTTCCTGAAGCATCAAATATAAGAAAGTGTTAACATCTTATGAATGCTTAACTAACGAAGAGAGGTATAGTTGAGATTTTGAACACATAGCCATTAAGGCCAGTTTGTTCTTTTAATTAGCTTGTATGTAAGTGAATCGAGGGAAACATTTTCTATTACTTAAGACACAGTGTTGAAAGCATATCTGGTAACTTAGACAATGAGACCAGAAAGCTGTGAATGTCATCAAATTTGATCTTCTATGTCTTCTTCAGAAGCAGACAATTGGAAACTTTATTCATTTTTCTTGTGTTTATGAAAAGCTTGAAATCATTGATAAATAATACACCTTTTATTTCTGAATGCATCCTTTTTAACATTTTAATCTTTCAAGCTAGGGGACTTCCTTCTGCTTATTTGTACCTGCTTTTCATCTGTATTTATGTGTACATCTTATGCCAGATTTAGAAAAATTTCACAAACTTAGGGTCATTGTTTATTCAGCGTGTATTGAAAATAGGAGGGATTTAAAGGGAAGGTGAAAGGTGCTGCTTTCTCTGTGATCCCATGAAGGCTGCTGCATCCATAGGGATTGTTTCTTGCCATAGCACCAATGCACATGCATGTAATCAATGGTGAACCCACTGACCCCTCCTGTGGGTCAGTTCTTTTATGACTCATCAGTGAAGTAAGAGCTAATATGATCACTTTTTTGGTGACAATATGATTTGATTATCTATACATTTCCCTCTCTCTGTCTTTTTTTCTTTCTTTCTCTCCCTAACAGGGATCACAACGGTGCTGACCATGACAACACTGAGTACGATTGCTAGGAAGTCACTCCCAAAGGTCTCCTATGTGACAGCAATGGACCTTTTTGTTTCAGTTTGCTTTATTTTTGTGTTTGCTGCCTTGATGGAATATGGCACCTTACATTACTTTACCAGCAACAGAAAAGGGGACAAAGGAAAAGTAAAGAAGACAAAACCTAAGCCATCAGTAAGTTCAGTCAAACAAGAAAAAAAATAAAGAAATAGTGTTTTTTATTGTAGCATTCATTTTGAAAGACTACTTCTTAAGTAGAAAAGCAAAGATAGCTTTCAAAGATAATTAACACTAATATTTATTTTTTCATTTTGTTGCAGTTGGGAGCATATACTAATTTTGTGTAAAACAACTAGTGAGTAAAGGGTTTGGATGATTTCATATATGTGAATGAGGGCACATGAGTCTAAGGTGGAGGGTGGTTTGATATAATAAGCCATGCCCTTGGTGCTTCTAGAACTGCCCAGGAAGTGTGTGAACACAGAGATGGTTCTGTAGGGGCACAGTGCTTCTGAAAGCAGCACCTGGCAGAGAACCACAGCTGAAACTGTAGCAGTAAGGATAATGTGAATGGACTGAAGGTATGAGGATTTCCTTTGATCTGCATCGCCTAACTTAAGTCTTACAAACTTTGCAAAGGAAAAAATGCGTATTGTTGGCCAGTATTCTGAATCCCACTACAGAAATTCTATCTTAACTATTTTCTAAATTGGCTTCCATTTTTCTTTCTGTTAAATGAATCTTCTGCTTTTAAAGTTGATGTTTTTATGGTAAAGCTTCACACATCTCAGAAACAAATATTATTCAATTTTAAGCAGCTTTCTGCTTGTGTAGTAAGAATACTGTAATTTCCAAATAATTTATTGTTGGAAGTCAGTACAAATATTTAAAGGTAGTCTTTAAAGTAAGAAAACATAGGAGAGGATAAGAGGAAGGAAAATGTTATAAAGCCCCTTTCCAAATCATCTAATCAAAAGATGCAGGAGCGTACCTGAACCATAATACTAGTTGCCTTTTCCAGATGAAGGCTGAATGCCAGCTCTGTATGAGGTGAAACAGAAATTGATATGAAATTACAGAAGTAATTGCAGATATGGAAGTGCAAAAATCCTGTTAGGAACCGTACCCATTCTGCAACTCATGTCAGCGAGAACTGGGGCCCCCATTCTGAGCAGCACTGCTGTGGGTCTTTCTCTTATGTGGGCACTGAGAGGCTGTTGGGGCTTGATAGCAGGGAAGTGAGAGCCTTAGGATTCACTTGGTGAGCTGGTCCAAGGGGATCAGCTGTGTATTTAGGACAAGGCTAGTGGTGAATACTTCCCTGTGCTGCCTTGGTCAGACATCACTCTGAGCTTCAGGGAATCCTGCACAGCCAGGAAAACTGGAAAATGGAAACCTGAAACCTGCTTCCTTCTAGCAGTAGGAACAAATGTGGGCACAACAGAAGGGGCAGAATGCAGACTTTGGCAAGGGCCACAGCTGAGTTATGAGGGAGGGTAAAAGGTAACAGAGGATGTGGGGGTGTCCCAGTGTCAGCACAGCAGATTCAATTTCAGGTTGCTGCTGCAACGAGGTCTCAGCAGCACTTAGTGAACAGGGAGCTGAGTAGGTCTAGTCTTGGCGTGCACAACATAGAGAAGGCGAAGATATCAGGAAATACTACTTTATTCAAACCAGGCAGATATTAAAAATCAGCTGCTGACAAATCAAAAGACACTGAAGTAGTTTGCAAGTATGCTCTATTGAATGAAATAATGACACTTTGCGAATCTGCTCGCACATCACCCACGTGTGCAATAATCTGCCAAGTGCTTTGAGATTTTCAGTGCATATGAAAATTTTAAATGTAGAATAATGATGAGATAGAAACTATGAATTTACTGAGTAAATAGCTCAAGTTTGCACTAAGATTAAAATTAGAATTATAATACTAAAAATACTGTTCAATTGTGTTTTACTGGGTTCTTAAACAATGCTTTTTATTTCTAAGAAGTTGAAAAAAGAAATCTTTTTGCACAGAATTCTTTAAACATGTTGTGACTATGAGACCATTAAGACCATACAAAATAAAGAGATTACGCTAAAAAAAGGGAGAATTAAATTTTATATACTTAGATGCAAGGATTCTAATTTGATCATTTTTCTGGTGATGTTTCATAAAAAGCTGTGACTTTTCTTGCTCCAAATAAATAAAGAAGGCGTCTAGTTAATGGGAAGTCAGACCATTACAAATCCTTTTATTTCTTCTTTTTATTCCTTCTCTTTTTCATCCTTTATTTTTTGTCAAATACTTCTATTAATTCTTTTTCTCTTGTAATTATGGAAACTCAAAAAACCAGTTTAATTTTAAAAGTCAGTTTGATTCATTCTGAAAACTCATTTACAAGTGGTTTTTTTTTCCTTGGGAAACTTGTCTTGAGTAGATGTTCTATTTCTATTGTAAAATGCAATAAATGGTTGCTGTTCCAGGAGCTGATGCCAATAAGCCACAATAAATGATCTTGTGAAAAAGAATGGCAAGATTTTACAAATGATTACAGCAGTTTTATCTTAGAAAATATGTGCTGGCATCATTCAAGAAAGGTAGTATGAATTGGCTTATGCAAATCCACATTAGTAAGGATAATGAGTTTGGGCAGGAAAGATTAAACTTAATTAGTTGTGGATCTTGTTCTGATCATCATTTCACCTGAAATGAATGTACCACATGTGCCATGATCTCCAAAGAAAATGGCTTTCTTTTGTACTTGCATTAGTACAATTTGCGGAATAATTGGGGTTTGATCTATCAGAGTGTATTATAAATGATCTCACAATACATGGAGTTTTATCTACAATTTCAGTAGGCATATCCATAAAAAATCAGCATGTACTTCTATATCTACATGTTGTTGGCGTTTTGTTGTTTTGTTTTGGGGTTTTTTTTCAGTTCCTGCCAATTTATACAAAAGCATTTTCTTATGAGGTGTTGGTCTTTTTTCCTCTTTTCCCTCACATTGCCTCTTACACACATCTTAGGTATTTCCTGTAGGGAGTTAAGGCTACAGGATGACTGTGTCTGCCTCTCCCAAGTCACCTCTTCAATCTTGTAATTCAGTAGCCACCTCCAGTCTGTGCTGGTGATGTGAACAGTGGAAAGCAATACTGTAATTTTTTTCCTTCTCCCATGGTGTTTCTTCTGTGTTGAGGATTCCTGTTTTACCCTACTAGTAGAAATAACTCATGCCATAAATCTTACATGGGCAAAAACAACAGTGAGAAAATTTTTGTAAAACCAGAGTAGGTGTGAATCAGAAATAGGCATCTTTCCCTGTTTATCTTCAGCAGAAAAAAAGATTTTTTCTTAAATTCAAAAATAATTGAACTTATTTTTCATGTTTTATGAAATAAGCCCTCTTTGCAATTCCTCAAATCAGGATAGAAGCGTGTAACTCCTGTTTTTTTAGTATTGTCAGTATTTTATCATAACTGAAAAGAATAATGAGGTCCTTCAGGATGATAATTAGCTCCCTAGGTCATCATGTATAATAAGTTTTGAAACAGCAGTCTGTGTGAAACTTTCTCTGGTAAAGACATGAAATGAAGCTATTTGAAAATATCGTGGATACTGCACTGCATCAGCACCATCCCTTGGAATATTGGGTAAAAGGCTCCTGAAGCCTAAGAAGGTCACCTTAACAATATATTGCTTTGTATACTGGCCAAAGTAATTCCCAGGAAGTGGGACAACAGGACTTTAAAGCATAACAAGAAGCTAAATAATGGCTTCCCACTTTCTATATTTTTAATGTGTTTTCATTGCCTATCATGTATAATTGGTTAAGAGAACTTAAATATCCGGTTAGATTTTCTCACTGCTCCCTTTCCTGCTGTTTTATGTCCTTACATGACAAAATATGAAGAACGTAGAAAAGAGAGAACAAAATATAAGAGTAGTGTTAATGGAACCCTTTTCTTAGGTCTAAAGATTTCAAAAGAGATGCCAAATGTGGGGTGGGGTAAGTTGAAAGAGGATTATAAATAATTTAAAACAGCCGTGAGATATAGAAAGAGAAGATAAAGGACAGATGAAGAAAGAGATTATCTTCTGAAACAATCACAGGAAAACAAGGGTGATGAGTAAAAAACTGTGGAGAAACAAAGAAATAAAAGGAGGAAAGGTGGGTTGTGTTAGTGCAAGTAAAGGAAGGTAGAAAGGCAAAAGCCACAAGTAAGAGAATAGAAACCACTGTATGTACTCGGCAATAAGCCACCCAGATTTTTTTAATGAGAATTACGAACATATATATTACACTGAGATACAAGAAGGTTGTTATGCCCACAGAAAGTGAAAGTAAGAATTAAGAGGTGAATTAATCAGTGATTTGAGTGGCATTCTCCTAAGGAGTCATGTCTTGGATTCTTAAGGGGGGGCTGTATTGTCTAGGGATTTAGCATCTGAGGGTTAGATGGCATAGCCTGGCCTTACGTGCCTCAGTCTGTTAAAATTCACCAGTGATGCTGTGCTAAACACATTAGCTTTTTTATTTTTGTGAAAATGTAGCTTCCAGAAACACATCCAGTCTCCTTCTAAAGACTGCAAAAGATGGGAGGACCATCATTCCTTTGTTAGTGATGATTATAGCCTGTATATGGACTTGGTTGTGACCCAGTTGTCAAGAAGTGACTGACTTCAAAATGTTTGTCTGTGTTGTGTAGATGGGATCAGCTAACCCTGTCTGTGTAACTAATTATCTACTATTCCCAAATCCCAACACAACCCAATTTTCACTGTGACAGGTGAAAGTCATTCATGATCTTTTGCCTGCATGCACTAATTACATACAACAGTTCATCACATTCTAAGATCTCCAAACTGTTTTCTTTAATATGGGAACTTCTATATTATATTGCGATTATATTGCCAGGGAAAACCTATGGAATTATTTAATGTGAGGATAAAACCACACAAAACTGTATTTCCCTTTTTTTTTTTCTTCTTTAAGAAACCACCTGCAATTGCTGTTCGACCTGGATCAACACTAATTCCAATTAATAACATTAATCATCTCCCTGAACGTGATGATGATTATGGATATGAATGCCTAGAAGGAAAAGACTGTGCTAGTTTCTTTTGTTGTTTTGAAGACTGCCGCACAGGATCTTGGCGAGAAGGAAGAATACACATCCGTATAGCAAAAATTGACTCCTATTCTCGAATCTTCTTTCCAACTGCCTTTGCATTGTTCAATCTTGTTTATTGGATTGGCTATCTTTATCTGTAAATTTCAGAGGTTTGACAAACTCAGAAAAAAAAATACTAATGGAATAGTCTTTAATGCTTTTAACTGAGCAAAGATTAGAGCTGGTCCAAAATGACTCAAATTGTTTGTATGCTTTAAAAATTTGAAACAATGAGAGAAAAAATGATGATGTAGTCTCCCTCTTGTGATCAACTGTAGAACTGATACTGGTATTTTGAAGAGAAAATTTTAAAATAAATACCCCTAAGATTTACCTTTCCTGAACACACATACGTACATTTTTTTCCAGCTCTAAGAAAATGTAGAGTCACAAGCTATGCTATTTAACTGGACCATCCTACATAAGCTCTCAATTTTAATCCTAAATGATAATGCAGAAGGATTTTGTAGCATCTCTTACACCTTTACAAAGAAAGCCTTAATTAAATGGGATTAGTTACTCTCATCCATTTCATCCATAAGGTGATGATTTTTTTAATCCCTAATTTTAAAAAGTTGAAATGTAACATTTCTCTTTTCGGTCAGCTGTTTGTTCTCTCCAGTATGTTAAAAAGTGTGATTAGATGATAATTAATTCAGATTTATACAGAATGCAGATATTAGAGCAGCAAGGAATGGATATATCAAAACATCCAAGGGTAATTCTGAGCTTGTCTTATCCTGACCATGGATACAGACTTTTGGCTTTCAACCTTAGATTACGTTTATATCTGTGCTCCATTTCCTGTTACTTCACTGTTGTGAGTTCCCTGAAGTTGTGCAAGAGGTCTACAGCTTTCAGAAATTCTTATCCAGCTGCCATTGCTTGTTCATTTAATGGAAAACAGACTGATGTTGGCCAAGATTCTGGCCATTAAGAATAATGATCTTCACATACTCAGTGTTGGAGAAAAAGTCATAACCCTATATTGGGAAGAATTTGTATCAAGAGAATTTGGAAGGCCTGTAACAGTGCTATAGTCATTGTACTCAAAGTCACTGTGTTAAATCCCCAGTCCTAAGAGTGCAGTGTGTGATCTGGTCTGCTTTGCATACAACATGGTTCTGTAGATTCGGTTTGTTACTGTCACTGAGCCAAAGCCAAGTGGTATTAATGTAATGAATTGTGTGATACAGATTGCTGGGTAATTACCTTCTTGATATTCATTTCTAATGGAAAAGACGTGTTATGAAGGGGGAGTTACCATAATCCTGATGCATTGCAGAACCTTCTCTAAGATGGGCTGCATTCCCCCCAAATCATAGGACCAGTTCTCCATCCTTTCTGTGCTGAGAGCTTTAGTAGAAATCCTTCAGTAGTAGCTTTTCTGGACTGACTTCTTGGTTTGGACTGTTGCTGGCTGGAAGCATTTGGTATCTCATTTCTATTTCTAAGTCCATTGTCTTCATTATGGAAAAGTACAGTCTTTCCTCTTTTCTCAAAAAGAAACTAGTCTCAAGTGAGCTTGCAAAAATCACTGTAAATTTAAGATATGCATTAAGTAAAAGTCAGCATTACACAGAAGACTTTACAGATCTTTAAAGAGGATTAATGGGATTAGCATTTGGCTGTAGGTAAGGATGTTCAGTACTAGAGATAAAGACATGATTAATAGCTAAGAATAGAAAATGTTACAAGAAGGGTTCCCCCTAACCCTCCCAATATTTCTGTTGAATATGCTCCCTCCTCTGAATTTCTCAGAAAAGATTACTGTGTTTATAGTCTAGTTGGTACCAGGCATAGCAAGATATGATATACAATACACATTTCAGAGGAAATGTTACTCCAGTGTTCAGCTCCAAAGTTTAATAGAGAATGTGGGATTATGTGCAGTTGTACTAAAAGGAAGTGTGACAGAAGATCCAATTTTAATTAAATTGGACTTTATTTCAGTATTTAACTGATGAAATATAGGAGTGGTTGAGAGAATGTGAAAGCCAAATAATGGCTGGCATTATTTGTGGAATGACCTTTCTGAGTACCAAGCTCCTCTGACTGTAGACTGAGAATAAAAATGCGGTATCATTAACAACACTGATCTGCTATAAATTCTTATTTTTTCTAGAGTCTCATTTTCATAAAATGTTCAGTCCAAAAGAAGCATGTCAGTTTTAGTTCCGTAATGTAGGTTGATGCTTTTTGACAGCGTGCTGAACACATTCCTCTGTAGGAGGGATGAAGGTGGCTTCAGCAGTCTGTTGGATATGTGCTTGAAAAGTAGTCAGCTTGCTGTACAACGCAAGGCCCAGATTTAGTGAGTTCCTGAGTTTCATTAATTCACCTTTAAACAAAGGAAACTTAAAAGAACTTGGCACTTCACAAGAGGAAATAAAAATTTCACAGCCTGCTCTCCTCTGGCTCATCTAGTTAGCTTTTTTTATTCATGTGGTTGTCAGTTGCCAATCAGCCTCCAGTGGCTGAATTGGAGAACAGAAAACATTCAGAATTGGCAAGGGATGGATAAGAAGTCTTTCATCTCTAATTTCTATGAAACAATGTAATGGAGTATTAAACCTATTGAATGTTATGGCTGTTTGGGTTATGGATACACTTGCTTATGCCTGTTGACAAACTTTTCTGTGTACTTCATTTATTTCTGATGAAATAGTTTTAGTTTCTCATGGTACTGCAAGTGCAAATAGGAATGAGAATGCAGTGAACATGGCATGTAATAAATGTGTTATTTTATTCCTATGTATTTTCTTTTTAATCTGGGTGTAAACACCTGATTTCAAGAAATCTAAGTGATACTTAAAAAAACAGCAAGAAACAGACAGTATAATTAATTGGAGTTAGATGCTGCAATCATTTTTCAAACTTACCTGGATAGGAAATTTGTTTACTCTTAGCTGGGGTCACATTTTTTGGGAGTAATTTTATTCTGACTATCACTATGTAAGCACACACTTACATATATTCCTAGTTAGTACTGTTATTAGATCAGAATTCAGAAAAGAGAATGCTTATGTACTGTCATAAAAAGTGATGCTATCCTGAATTGATGCCATTAACACATGCTTCATTTGCACTAATTTCAGTAATGAGTGTTCAGCAGCTCAAATAATTGAACATTAAGGATGTGAGCCAGAGCCTTTTCAATAAGATATTTTTTCATTGAAAGAGAGGGACGTAAGAGGAGAAATTGCTGTAAAGGCAGAGAGTGGAAAAATTCTGGGAAAACTGTTTTATACTACACCTATCTTTGGCATCTCTTGAAATGTATTTTTCAAAAAAGAGACTTTTCCTTGATATTTCTGTATTAGTGTTTACTACTTGTCTGTTTTGGTAGTGAGTACAGATGAGTGTGTTATTTTTTTGGTAAGGGTCTGTCTATGATTGTACCCCACTGATCTTCAGTGCATGTCTTCTGTGTCTGAATGAATCTGTTTTATGTAGTGGCAGTGCAACCAAAGCATGAACTCTGGGTAATGTATTTTGTATTCACATGTTGATGTGCTTCAAAGATTTTAACCTTATCCAGTTTTCTGGTATTCAGAGATATAGGATTGTGTAAGACTTTGAAGGAGAATCACCTCCAACAGTATTTTTATAACTTTCTGGTCTTTATTTGGTATGGTAGTAAAACATTTGTTTAAAATTGACATGTGAACTGTGCTTTGTAATTTGTATACACCTTGCAATTGAAAGCGAACAGAGGAGTCTGGATTTAAACATCTATCTGCCTAAAGTGAGATATGTTTTATTTAATTGTATCAGTCATAATTTCTGTCTTTTTTTTTCTGTTAGTATAATTATTTTTTCATTGTAATTTCTCTCAGTTATAACTTAAATGTGATCTTTCATGTTTATGAAATAATATTGTATTTTTTAGTCATTATAATAGATACAGATGATGAAAACTAATGTTGAAATCCACACCTGAAAAATACAAAGCCAGGATTCAGAAAGAATTACTGTGCTTCTCTTCCTGAAAAAGCTCAGTGGATGTCCACATGCATCATGAATGTGCTGGAAGGGGAGACTGGCTCACAGGGAGAGGTAGAATAGTCTCCAGACTGTAGAAAAGGCTTTTGCATTGGTTCATGCCATGGATTTACTACACAAGTGGTTCAGATGGAGGAAATTAATAGATCTTTCCTCCCTTTTTCAGCGATCTCCTGTTTCTGCTTCATTTCTGTCAGCAACAGCAGTTCTAATGCTTTCTTGTCAGATGAAACAAAACCTGAAAAATTATCTTTATTTTACTCTTGGTTAGTTAATATTTCACACAGATGGGTGGGATCATCTGACGGAACACACAAGATTATCATCTGATGGAACACACAAGATTATGAGCAAGTTTTTCTCCAAGACGGTGGGAGTTTGCAGCTGGAGGCTGAAGGATGGCTTCTTGTGATGGGTATTTTTCATTCAGTTGAGAATCTGCACTGAAAACTAGTGGGAGGAAAGGAAACAGTGGTGTGAGGGAAAGATTGATGGTGGCAGCCATCCCAGAATCATTACATGGATCTGAGTGACTTATATTTTGTTCGTAGGTTTCTCGCTGGTATTTGTGATAATGCCCTTGATTTCTCTGCTGAATAGTAAAATATTTTTAATGTTTTAAATAAAAAGGAAAATACTGTGAATTTCCTATAAGTTAACTACAGACTGAATGAGCAAGAGAAAGTTATCTTGAGTGAACATTCAGACAGAAAACATATCAGGTTAAATGAGGGTTTTTTTTTTTAAACTCCATTTATTATTAGAGATGAAACCATTTTTTTTTTAATTACTGAGCATTAATTAGTGCAGTAGGCACTGGGAAAGGCCTAGTACCCAGTCTAAACTGCTGTTAGATCCCTCAAAGGCTAAAATATTTGGGAATAGAAACCTGACTTAGATTGCACTCAGTTATCATCCCCTATTTCCATAAGAAAGTGAGAAAGATGAATTGTGATTATGCCAGACATGAAGTAGGATGGCTGGGGTGCTCCAGGGAGGCTGGTTTCTGGTTAAATGGAAGGGTCATTTCTGTCTGAAACTGTGATTTGAAACATTCTTCCCTCAGAAGATGGATCTGTACTGATGGAAAAGCACTCCTGCATTTAACGTTTATCTTTGCACAAGAGCAGTTTCACTGAATTGACTGTCCTTCTATGAAGCACCGATATTCCCTGTGTGGTATAGAAGAGTTTTGGTGGCACTCCTGGGCAAAATGTTTAAATCTTGTCACAGAGATGAGTCATAGTTGTATTTTTGGATGTTATGATGCTAGTGAAAAGCCAGGAAATAAACTTTTGATGTTACTTACTAGTAAAGCTCACTGAGAAAGCCAGAGGGGTAATGAAGGCTTTAGTGGAAATCTCAGATGGCCCTTGGAGACAGGAGATTGGCTAAAACTGAAGCAGACCAAATGATATAGCCCTTTTTACCATAGATGAGTCCTGTTCACTAGTAATATATTGATTCTGAGAAAAACTGTGAAAGCCTCGTGGTATTTTAAGGGGAAGAAAAATCTGTAAAATTCTTATTCCCCTTTCATTGACAAATCTTGCTTTGCCTGCAGGTTTTGCTTATGGTACATCAACCTCACTTAAGCTGCACGAGGAGAGCCATGGGGGATGTAAGACAGGAGACCTATAAACTGTTCTACCTTGCTCTTTCTCAGTTCCTTTTCTTAGCCAAGAAAAGAGGTTCAGAAGGGTAGGTGTATGGCATGTGTAAATGAAGACAATTTTTCTACTGACACCAGGGCCTGAGTCTCACTGACAAGATCAAGAAGGATGAGACTCTGCTTACAGTAATAAGATTTCTCTTTTGTAATTAAAAATTTGTAATTTGTAATTTGTAAAGTAGCTACTTTTCCGTACATCACTGCAGGCCTACCTGAGATTCAAAATATTTTTCCAGTTGCAAGTAATTATTTTGTGTGTTTCTGGCTTCATACAATGTCTTTGTCATCAGGGTTTGAACCTTGCTGAATTCAGAAGGAAAGGTTTCCTCTTGAAGTTTCCTTGTCCAGGCATTGCAGGGAGATGTCCTCCTGGCAAACATTGGAAAAGTGATTTTCGGTGATTCTGCTGAGGAGACAGACTGGCTCCCTGGGGTGGCATTAGGATTCATACGTCATTTAGACCTGAGGAGGTTGGAGGCTGTTAAAACCAATAACCGCTGCTGCCTCCACAGAGGATATATTACTTTTGTCAATTTGATATTCAATAACAAAATCCAAAACTGTTACAGTGGGTGGGAAATGAGGATGTGTCATAATTTACTACAGATAATATATTTCCCCTTGAATTGTTTTTCTTCTTTAGGAGGATGGTGTATAGGACGCTTTTGGCTTGTGAAATATTCAGAAAAGAGATGATTATCACTTTAAACAGTAAAGTCATGTTAGTCCATATGCCCAACAATGGCCTAAGAGCAGTAGAAATTATAGCACTTGCCCTATAGTTCAGATTTTCCAGGAAAGATAAATGTGGAAATTTGCCTATTCATGGGCCTAGTATTAACATACAATCTGTGTTCACACTTTAGTCACTGAAAAAAATCTTAATGGTTTGTGCATCTTCACAGTATCTTTTGTATTTCCCACTGTTTTCCACTACAAACACTTGGACTCTTTGTGTGAACATGAAAAGTTTGCTACGATACCCTTAATTAAAGTTTAAATTGCTATGGAATATACTTCAGAATCTGGTAATCTCATAGTAATTCCTATATTTTAAAAATTGAATATTTTTACTTAATTTACTTAAGCAAATAATACTGCTATAAATTCTATTTCTGTACATTAAAGTTTTATAAAGAATTGCAATTGATGGTCTAAATCCTAAATTTACAAAAATATCTTTGAAAAATATCACTTGTTGATTTATGATGTGTCTCGGTATTTATTATATTGAGGGTCCAGTATTCAAATGCACCCTTAATCCAAATCTCTGTCCTGGCATCCATAGTTCACATAATATTTCAGTTACTCAGACTTCACGCCTTACTAGTATATCCTTGTTTTTATTCACTGTTTTAAAAAAAAAAAAAAAAAAAAAA
>VWYO01009030.1:693291-729525 GCA_013400275.1 Rhadina sibilatrix
AAAAAAAAGATATTTTTAACTACCTAAGTGAATATTTCCACTATGCATTTAATTTGATAGTGTTTTGGCACCAATGGACAATGTTGTAATATTATGCCTCAGTGCACCTTTTAAAGTTATTTATTAATGCCCTTGTGGATAACTTACTGTAAGAAATATGGAACATAAGATAAATGTTGTAACTCTCTGTGCTGCTTCTAAGGTTTATATATAAAGTACATGATACTGAAGCAAATTTATTTTTCCATTTCAGTTTTCCTTCCAAAAACATCCTTGGGGTATTATTATTATTATTATCATTATGCTGATATTTACAGTTCCACTTAGTTATTTGGTACTTTTCCAATAGTCTTGGAATGTATTCAGCCATTATTATATTCAATTACCTGGAAACATCAAGGTATCCTCACAGTCTTTCAATGTGATTAAGCCATGACTTCTTCAGCCTCTCTTAAAATGCCATAATCTTTTGTGTACAATACCAAAACTAAAGCATTTTCAGGTATTAAATGAAGTTTTACTTGCTTCTCAGTTTTGAAAAAGTCTGTCTGCTGGGTTATAATGAAACACTGATATCATCATTTTTATATTTGACAACATTATTAATCAGCATGGCTGAACCAGAAGACTTCAGAGATGATAAACAGAAGATGCTCTTGGCTAAATCCTATGTACATCTACAACTTTAGCATGTTATAGAAATTATTATGGCAATGGCAGCAACATATATATATTTATATATGTAGACTGGAAAGCAAGATATGAGAACTTATACATCAGTTTCTGATTGTCATTTTAACAAGCTTCCTCCCGCCAATAAAATTCTTCTAAATGTGACCAAAAAGGTCCTAAAAAAACCCACTTAGATTTGTACATTTAGAATATAGGAGTGTTTCAGGAGCCTTAAATAATGATGGCTTTGTTTGATGGGTCTTGTGAATTAATTTTAAATTTTACTCCTTTTTACTGAAGAAGAGAGAAGAGATAGGCAATGATATGACTAAAAGTAAATATGAAAATAACTGTCTATGTGAATAGTAGGTTTACATACACATCTGTAGGTAGGAGCAAATTTCCTAATTTACAGAGTAGATGGATTCTGCTCTCCATTTTCAGAACTTTTGGTATCATGGCAAAAGATAGACTCAGAGTTTTGTATTTTTTAGCATACTCTTAGTTTTTCAATGCCTCATTTTCTGATGTGCAGTTTAAGACATGAAAGAAAAAAAGCTGCTTTTCAGAAGTTTAGCCCTTTTAAAATACTATCCCTTGAGCATTCAGTTTCAAGTACTTCAAAAAAAGTAACTAGGCATCACTGAGTGTTTTAAATAAATTAGATTACTATAGACTAGTGCAGAAAGTTCAATTATGGTTCAAGGCTAGAATTTTGTAGCCTTTAGGGGATTTTTTTTTAATTATTTTCTTGACATCTGGGAAGATTTGAAATCAAAGAGAGGGATTTCATCCTATGGTTGCTTGCTTTCAGCAGCATAGCTCATGTAGAATAGTATATCAGTTGCTAAAAGCTGATTTTATTGAAGTGCAAACAAGACTTTGAGACTGGTAACAAGAATACTAGTAACAGGCTCAGAAAGGAGATGCTTGTGGCCCTCATTGTCAGAAGGGGCTTGGCAGCACAAGGCTTTGGAAACAGAAATTCTGGAGTAAGAGTATGAGAAAGAGTTGGATTATAAAGACCTCTAGAGAAAAAAAAATTCTCAGAAAAACCTTTTGCCAGAAGACTAACAGTGGTTTGAAGGATAGGTTTTATAGTTCATGACTCTACTGTGAGTGTTAACGTCTATTGAATTTTCATATAAATGTTGCACTAGTCCTTGTGCATTGAAAGGAAATGTGCTTGCACCCTGCTCCCTGGTGCATGGTTCATACAGATGTGACTGAGGTGTAATCTGTAATCTTTTAAATGTAAAACTCTGAAAGCCATAGTCTTAAAAAAAATAAATTTATACCCCACCATTGAACAATGTGTTCTGTACAAAATGATTAGATGTTTGTGCTCTGATGTCTCTTAAATTGATAAGAATCAAGAGAGTTTCAACTCTGAATTTTGTAAAGCAATTGTAATGCATTGTTTTTACTGTATCTGCTGTGAAGTTGATTAGTTACACTGTGAAAAAATAAATAGTGCCTGGCTACTTACTTTCTTATGCTTTTTATTTTCTATATGCTGTACATTCTTTTCTCTTTAAGACAATAATGGCAATGGTCATTCTGGTGAAAATAGTTTTATACACTGCTCTGATATACCGTAATCCTTTATTCGCTTTAATTTTTTCCTTCCGCTCCTTCCTTTCCCCTCCTCTTTCCTTCCTTTGATAATAATGTAGAAACAACACCAGTCGTGCCATAGAGGAAGCAAAGCTCTGGAACTAAAATTCCACTTTTATCAGCCTTTTTGTTTGGAACCAGTTTTATAGCTAATAAGTATGTCCTGCTTGCAATTGCCAAGAGAAGTGGGTGGTGCTGCTCTGCCACACAAGCCTTTCACTTCCTCCAGCACTGGTGCTTGGCTAATACCACTCTCTTTCCTGCTCCAGAATCCCTCATGGCCATGATGTGTGGCTCCCTCTTCTTTGTTCTGTCATTTTAGGAAAAGTTGTAATGCTCTATTAGATGTGCTTCAAGTCAAGGAGCAGGACTCATGTTGAAGTAAATATCCAGGGGAAAACTCACTCCTCATTATTTTCCTCAAATACATTTTGTTCTCTGGCCTGAGTGTCCCTCCAGAGGATCTACCTGTAAGTGTCAGCTTCCTCATGTAGTCAGTCCCAGAAAAAAATTTTAATGCATTTTAAACTGACTGTGGAAATGTGATGAAAGAGGAATTCAGTCAATGTAAAAACCCTGGGAAAGGGGTCAAAAATCTTTAAAGTCTCTGGTAGCTCTGGAAAATGCCACAGATTTCTGCAGCCTCTTACACATCCTTTTCAGATTAAATTTAAGGATCCCTACATTCCCTTTAGCATTTTGTGTTCTTTTTTCCCTGGTAACTACCTCCAATATCATGTCTTGACAGCTGTTACTTAAATTATTAATATCTTTTTCTTTAAGATTGTTGATGCCCTGTCCATTGTACACACAGTGAAAAGAATTGTGGTATTTCATAACAACAAACTTCTGAGTGCAAAATGTTTTGAATGGCTTTTTAGGTCAAAAGAAACAAACCTCTAGCTTACACAGTACTGTTGATGAATGAAAGAATTTGGCAAAGCCTTTATGTAGACTTCTAAGCAAAATCTGTGATGTGTATTTTTAAGGTAAACATTTTTTATTATTGTCAATAGGGGGAATTTCAGTTATAAGTGCCTGTAAGGAGCTAAAATGACATAATTTCTCATAGAAAATCCAAAATTAATTATTTTCTACCAAACTGAGAGCACTATGACTTGGGGTGACACAAGCCTTGCTGACTGAAATTACTAAATGTCAGTGCAGAGCAGAACAAGAAAGTCAATTTTAAGAGTTTCCAACTACTTCATCTTATTAATATATAAAATAATCTGTTACTTTGTAAGAATTAGTAAACAAATGTCATAATAAGAGAATATTTCTTAATAATATTCAATTTTATTATTTGCTAATATCTACAGTAAAAGAGGACTTCTAAAGTGTGTATTAGGAACTCAAAGTGTGTAAATGGAACCTGTGGATATTAAAAAATCCTGATCAAAAGAAATGACTGCTGCTTTTCAAAGTAGTGGATGAAGCTGTCTCTGCATTCCCTCTCATGCCCTAAGGTCATGCACAGTGCATTTTTGTGAGGGAGTAACCCAGTCTGCCTGCCCTGAGACTGCCAGTAGAGCTTCTCTTGATAAGGGTAGCATCTGTGGTGCTCTCACTTCTCCTCTGGGAAGAGGGCTGTGAGCACTGAAGTCATTCCACACAGGCCAGTGGGCTGGCAGCCTAGGGTAACAGTTTTCAGACTTGACCAGCTAATATTACATACATACTGGCAACTGAACATTTTCATGATCAGTGCCAGTCCCTCATGGATTGTGTCAGGTCAGGTGCCACTCTTCTGTTTTTTCATGTGTTCTGTCCCATGAGAAACACTTCAGATTTATTCATCCCTTCTTGAGCTTTGGCTACCATCTTCTCATAACTTTCCTCAGCAAATCTGGTTCTCAGTTCTCTTCCTTGCATTATAAATCACTGGTGTTTCCTACACCACTGTATTGTCCATCCTTTTACTGTTTTCTGCACCTTTGTTTTCTCATTTTCTGTTATTGCTGGGTTAATTCACACATTCACAGTGAGAGCTATGGAGGGTGAGAGATGATCACTGTCAAAAGTGATGCTGGCATAAGAAATGAGACATTTCAAATGACACCACTGGCAGTCAGACAATGCAGTATATCAGCTTCCTGCTGTGTGAAGAACACCTCAGAGGCTTTTGTCTGGTGTAAGTCATTTAATAAAAAAATAGAAAATAAGCATTAGATCTTTCTTAACACTCTCCTCAGGATATCATAAGACAAAAAGGACTAAACATCCTTGAGAATGGTTTTTGTTTAGGTTGTTTATTACATAGTCCTGCTGTTGAGGTCAGTGAGCTCTCAGCAGCAGAGCCTCCAAAGTTGGTTGGGTTCCTGAATGCTGGAGATTCCTTACAACATGTTTGGGCTGATAACCTGGGAAAAGTTCAGATACTTTCATAAGCTTCCTGCCAGCAGTCCCTCAGCAGTGACCTTGTTTCCCTGCTCCTAATTGTTATTTTCCATAGAGATCCCTACAAGAAACGCTGGGGCCTGTGCTCAGAGCAGGTTAGATATGAGCCTTAAGACTTAGAACTCAAAGTTGTCCTTTTCCTATATTGACACTGAATCTGCAAAACTCAAATATTTTCTGTTTTATTTGAGATAAATAATTTTTTGTGTCTCAGTTTATATCTGTAAGATGTCAATAATGCTACTCATAAAGCTGTTAAAATTAACACTGACTTAACAAATGCAAAGTATTCAGGTTTTTTGGTGAAGGACTTGTCAGAAAACTAGAACAAATTATATTTTTGAACTTAAATTCTGAGAAAGAAACATGCATCCCCTTAGAAGTATACTGATTAAACAGATGGGTGATATTTCTGTGCCTGGAACTTTCCTAAGGTAAATAAATCAGTAATTAATGAAGACAGACCTCAGAATTTAGCAATCAAGGCTCCCCTCAGGAAGTAATGAGGAGCAGAGCTATCTGGCTGGTAAATTTTGAATCTGAAAACTCTTTGGAAAGAGGTGTGAAACTAAGAACTCTGACATCTTTCTGTTATTAATGATAATATGCAAGAGCAATTTTATCCTGCTTATCTGTTGCCTGTTTGGGGTCTTTGCTGATAAAAAACCATGCTATCTTAATAATGGGCTTATTTGTAGTTTGTCCTATAGGCAGTATTGGAAGACTCTAAGACCTTTATAGCTGCAGTAAATTAAGGTGTAGTTGCAAGTACAGCTCATCACTGCCTGAGGTTTGAATGAGTGGGGGAAGAAAATAAAAACCTGTCAGCCAATAAATAAAGTTAATAGCAAAGTTTAGTTGCTGTAGTGAGATTGCTTATCTAATTTTATTTAAAAGTTGACATGACCAGAATCTCAGTGTACGGCAGCATTGCTCCTCTGCAATCAATAGAACTGATTTACAGCTGCAGCTGCAGGATCAAAATTATTTTATAACTGAGAGCTGTATGTTCTGATGTGACTGAGAAGTATAACCAGTGTTTTGCATCAAAGTATTTGGTTTGGAATTACAGCCTTCTCAGCACATAGTAAAGCCACAGTGAAATCACATGGTCATCATTCAGACTGTCAATGAGCATCCAGCTCTTTTCCCCTCAGAAGCTGCTACTTACTCCATGCAGTCAGTTGCACTGAGTACATACATTTGTGGCTTAACAACAGAGTCATCTCTGCTGAGAAATGAGCTCGATTCCCTATATTTGCAACATGCAAAAGGGCTTTGAAATATAATTGACTAAAATATTTTCACCATGTAGCATTTGTTGGGCTAGAGAATTTTTGCTGCCTTCTGACAACCCAGAGTGCTTTAAAATTCTAACATAATTATTTAACCAAATGGGAAATTCTTGTTAGAGACAACCTTCACATTTCCCAGCAGCAACAATGAAGATAAATGTGAGTGTGTTATCACCACAGCATTCCAAAAAACACATTAAGGGAAGTGATACATCAAAGCTGACATGTCCTACAGACTGCCAGGGATTAGTGGTCAATAACTGGGCAGCAGGGCCAGAAGAGTGCAGGCAGCCGTGACTGGTGCCCTCGCTGTCAGAAGCAGTGCCCTGTAACACAGGCAGCAGCTAGAAACTTGCAAAAACTTGGAAGCTGTGCAGATGTTAGAAGCTGTGTTTCTGGACCATTGCCATGTATGGCCACAGGTCCCACCTCAAGCCCATGTGCTGTCGTGTCCCTTAGAGGAGGACCCCTGTGAGGGGAAGGTGACCCTGGGCACCCATAGAGGCTGCCCCTGCCCAATTCTCTTGAACAAATCACTGTTCTCTATTGCATATACCTGAGTCATCCTTCAGCCCTTTGGGTGAAGCAACCAGATCTTCTTGGAACCCTGGAATGAGAGGCCTCTGTGCATGTGTGTGCGTGTGTGTGCATGTTTTGGGTCATTGTTCTTGTTCATGTGGTAACAATATTCCTGATGGGTACACTGAACCTCTGGCCTGTTAAATTACATTGCAGTGTCTCTGTTGGTGACCCCCTTCACATTTGCTAGTTTTGGGCATTGGCTTTAATTGCACATTTGAGGGGTTTTTTCCTCTGTGAGGTTGTTTATATGTGCTTTAGTGATAACTCTGCAGCCTTTATGTCCCGAAGCATTTCAGTTTGCTCCCCTCCTGGAGAAAACCTCTTAGTATCTCTGTTTAGCATAGAGCCAGTACTGTCCTATTGCTGCCTTAGGAAACAGGACAAGAGCCACGTAGCAAGAACTTGATGAAGAACATTGGTGTAATTTCCACTTATTGCAATGTCCCAGTGCTTAAAGGGGGCTTAATAAAAAAGAGGAACAGTTTCCTGCATGGACAAATAGGACAGGATAAGGGGCAATGGTTTTAAACTGAAAGAGGGCAGATTTAGATTGGATGTTAGGATGAAATTCTTGACTCAGAGCATGGTGAGGCACTGGAATAGGCTGCTTAGAGAGGTTGTGGATGCCCCATGGAAAGGTTAGATGGGGCCCTGAGCAGCCTGGTGTAGTTAAAGCACTCCCTGCCTGTGGCAGAAGGCTGAAACCTCTCTGATCACAGAAAGGATGAGATCCCTTCCCCCCCAACCCCACTGTGGTTCTAGGATTTAATTGTAGTGGAGGGAACACACAACAGAAATATCCTTAGCTAACTCCTTCAGATTAGAATATAGATTTGCTAACGCTGAATGATTATTTTCCCAATGACTTTGTACTAGAGACATGTTTATTCTGTTACACGCACTGTTTAGAGAATATTTTATACCATTGTGTTGAACTAGCAGAGATTCTTTATTCATGATACATTTCCCTTTTTCTAAACAACTGTTGAGGTTAACAACTACTTATTAAAACAACTAGAAGTCATAAAATAATTAATGACTTTAAAAGAGATGAAAGTTATTGACAGTCCAATATTGTAGAATAGCTACATGGCTAAAATGCACCATTTAAGGGATTAGGGGCACCTGCTACAACTCAATTTCTGATACTTAAAATTTAGTAAAAGTTTGTGATGTTTTCACATTATTTTTAATAGATTTTTTTTTTCCTCCATTGGTTTTTATTTTGACTTTGTAAATATTTTTCTTACCTTCAGTCCATTGTTCCTGCAGGATCTAGCATCTGGTGATACCATTTCTTCCCATCTCTTACTTGCATTGGAGATTTTCATGATTTTGTTCTTTTTTGTGTCCTCTTCCTCTCCCTAATACCACTTTTCCCTTTGAGAAACTCAGGTGCAACTGCTGAACTAGTACTCAAAAAACTCTATCAGTCTATACAGTGCATTGCATTTTGAGCTATCAGCAAGGTAGATAAACAGCTCAAAATTTCGGGCACACAAATTCAAAAATACATAAACAGGCAGGGCTGGACCAAGAAATCACAGCCTACCACTAAAATCAAATTTCAATCTCAGGATTCTTGTTTTTTAACAAAAAATACACCTGCACCGTCTCATTTGATCCCTGCTTCTCAGAGCATGACAATGAGGGACAAAATGGATGAGTTCAAAGTAAAATTTGGAGTGGTTAGAGGAACTAATATGAGTTCCTCAGGACCCATTGGCATTATTAGGAGTGCTATGCCATGCTCTGCTGAGATGTGCTGGGTGTAGTTGCATCCTGACTTAGTTCTATGATCAGAGAGAGAAGGGAGACTGGGACAGGACCCAGAGGAACTCTTCTGCTTATCTGGTGATTTCTGTGGGCAGGAGGCCCAGGTGGTCCATTGACCTGGTCCCAGAGGTCCAGACCAAGGCTGGTGGTGTGTTGGAGGCACATCTGCCCTGTGTTGTAGACACAGCCTCAGTGATAACTGCTCTGCTTAGTGAGAATTTTTCTAGCATCTCTGCTTAATGCAACAGAGAATGAAGAAGCTTTAAAACCCAACAGGCAGACTTGCTCTTATTGCTCCAGTCTCCTTTCTTCTGTGAGAAAGGCAATGGTGCTCTCTACTTAGAGACTAATGGCTCACAGGCAGGAAGGAGAGTATTATCTTTCTTTCCCCACAGCAGCTACACAGTTCATAATGGCTTTTTAAAGGGCTAGTTGGTGCAATACTTTGGAATGAAACCAGAAATGAGTATCTGAGAGAATATGTATTCTGAGAGAATATCTACATTCCTCTTGCTTGATGAAAAATTTTGTAGTGTTAATTTGGCAGAATACCTCCTGTCCAGTGCTATCAGAGAACACAAAATCATATATTTTGCCTTTCTCCAGGGCAAGTTGTATTTTTACTTATGAGTTTGTCTCAATTTTACCAGCACTGCTGTTTCTTCTAGTATTTTATCTTGCCTTTTACCATTTCACTTTCAGACTGCTGCTCTTAAAATAACAATCAGATCAAGTTCACAACTGTACATTTTAAGTGGATTACAGCAGAAGAGTAAATGAAAATGTCTGTATTCAACGCCTTTCCCACCCTTAGAGGCTCTGGACCTAATAGAAAAGGCAGGAAGCTTGCACCAAGCAGAGATTAACTTTTGTTTGCTTTGTATTTCTAAACTTTTTTTGTGTTCTCAATTAAAAATATTCCCTTTGAAGGCTTTCCCTCATGAAACGGATTATGGCTTGCCTGAGAAATAATAATTAGCTGATAATTTAGCCTGAAAATAAATAAACCACTAGTTCGTAATTCATAATACAGCAGGGAAATTATAGTTGCCTGTGAGATAATCCAAAACTGTATTCTAATAGCTATTATCCCCTTTGGGAAAAGCTGTCTGAAGGCCATGTTTTACCTGGAGACACCTTCATTGGGAGATGGAAGCTGAGGGTTCCTCCTCGCTCCTTTTTTCTACCCAGACAAAGCTGTCCAAGAGTAGTCTCTTCACAGTTTCCTTCTACAGGGGAATTTCCTAGAAAGAGAAAGCAGTAGAAAGCAGGAGGATTGAGATACAAGCACTGAAGGAGATTAACAAAACTTTAAATGTCAGAGGAAGGCACTATTCCTTTCAGTGCATCCTCAGATGATGTACCACCCAGAGTGATGATGAATAAAATTAAATCCAGTTGGCAATGGGTCACCAGCGGTGTTCTCCAGGGCTCTACAGAGGGATCTGGACAGGCTGGATTGTTGGGCCAAGGCAAATGATATGAGGTTCAAGAAAGCCAAGTGCCAGTTCCTACGCTTGGTTTACAACCCCCAGCAGCACTCAAGGCTGTGGAAAGTGTAGCTGGAAAGCTGCAGAAAAGAACTTGGGGGTATTGGTGACAGAGGCTGAACATGAGCCAGCTGTGCCCAGGTGCCCAAGAAGGCCAGTGACATCCTGGCCTGTATCAGCAACAGTGTGGCCAGCAAGACCATGGCAGTGATTCTGTATTTGGCACTGGTGGGACCACACTTCAAATCCTGTATCCAATTCTGGGCCTGTCAATACAAAAAAGACATTGAGGTGCTGGATCGTGTCCAGAGAAGGGCAACAAGGCTGGCGAAGAGATTGGAGCACAAGTCTTGTGAGGAGGACTGAGGGAACTAGGGGTATTTAGCCTGGAGAAAGGGAGGCTCAGGGGGAACCTTATCACTTTCTACAACTCCCTGAAAGGAGATTGTAGCTGATCTGGAGGGCAGTCAGTTCTTCCACGTAACAAGTAAGAGCACGAGACAAAATGGTCTCAGGTTGCACCAGGGGAGGATTAGATTGGATATTAGGAAGAACTTCTTGATAGAGATATTTGTCAAGCATTGGAAGAGTCTGCCCAAGGAAGAGATCAAGTCACCATGCTTGAAAGTATTTAAAAGATGTGTAGAAGTGACACTTGAGGACATGGTTTAATGGTGAATGTAGTGAGTTGATCCTGGCTGGATGAAATGCCTTGTGCCTCTAAGCTCGCCAAAAATTACCAGGCCTTTTTGGAGCTGCGCATCTAGACACTTATTTAGCCTAATCCTGGTGTAAGAAGATCTGTAGAACTAATTAGAAAGAGCAATCCATTCTGTATGACCTGAATGAAACCATCAGCTCAGTTAAATCTATGGCTTGCACAGATGATAAGAAATAATAGAGTCAGGAAGAACTATTTTGGACCTTAAAGGGTTTACTTTGAACTGAAATTGAATTGCAGTCTCTTTGTAGGCATTAGATGATTTTTTTTTTTTTTTAAATTCTGCGGTTACAAACAGAAAAATACAAGTATGGAAATAGAACATAATTATTAAGGAAGACTTCCTTTAAAATTGAAACTCTGCTGTTTGGATAATCTTGTGTACAGTCCCGCTGAAGATTACTGAGCTGGTTATCTTTGAGTCTTGATCATATTATAGATTATTTCAACCTTTGGAAGTGTAAAGAAGTTGATTAAACAGAGACCTGAAGGGAAAGAATCTCAACTGCTGTTGTGGCTTCTCTTTGGCAAGATAGTATATGAAATTCTACTGAAAATGCCTTAACAATTAATTTTTTTAATTCCAGTAGTAGGTGACCTGTTTGTCAAGTAGGTTACAGCTGCTTGGGACTGCCTCTACATAGTAGACAGGACGGCTGAGTCATACTTTTACTGAATTACCCTCTGGCCAGCAAAAGATGTAAGCCAGAGTGCCATCCAGAGGGAATTTGGTATGCGTTCCACCTTTTCTTTGGGCTGTGCTAGAATAACAATCTTGCTCTTTCTGAGCTAGAAGAAGAACATGCTGTACATCTAGAAAAAGGAACTTATGAGAATTGCTACAATCTCATTATGGAGACGTCTGACTTTAGCAGATTGTTCCCGTATTTCTGTTAGGAGTTTTTACGAGACTGAAGTCAGAAACAAAACAAAACACAGAAATTTAGGCATTGTGACATTTACACAAGTGACTCAAGCTGAGAGGATATAGTTTTGGAAAACAACAGCTCTTGTTGCAGCATGGCCAGCCTTTGTTATTGATCTGCAGAACAGCCTTCTTGACATGCTATTTTCTTTTACTTGTATAGTGGAAATTCTAGTAAGTCCCTTTGAAATGTTTTTCTTTTGTTGTGCTGAACTATCTGGTTATTCTTAGATGACAGGTAAAATAACCCCCTCTGTTTCTAATGCTTCTGGAAAAAAAATGATTGTGTCTGTGGTAGGTTAGCTTTGGCCAGCAGCTAAACTTCCACCCAGCTGCTTTTTCAGTCTCTCCTCCTTAGCCAGTGGAGGAGAGAGAAAATAAGAAGGAAAGGGGTGAGAAAACTCCTGGGCCAAGATCCCTTGCCAGTTACCATCACAAACAAAACTGACTAGACCTAGGGAAAATTAATTTACTGCAAATTAAAATAGATATAAAATTACTAATTTGGGTAGGAGAAAATGAAAGAACAAACATTAAACTAATACTGGTCTGTCCCCCTTCTCCAGGCTCTCCCTCACTTTGTCACTCCAGAGTCCTTTACTCTCCCACCAGGTGGTGCAGGAGTGTGGGCTGTGGGTGGTTACATCAGCAAACCATGGTTCCTCTCTGTCACTCCTTCCCCCTCCCATTTTACCTCTGCTCTGGCTTTGTCTCGTCAAGGGCTGCAGTTCTTCAGGAGTATCTGCTTCACCACAGAGCACCTTCTCCTTCTCTTTGGGTCTTGGTGTTCCCACTGCTCTGTTCACTCTTGTCTACCTCCACTGCCCATGTGGTGTTTTCTGCCTTTTAAAAAATGTGTTCACAGAAATGCCACCAGCTTGTCTTGTGGGCTCAGCTGTGTCCTGTGGTGAGTCTATTGAACCCTCTTCTCCTCCCAGTGGGCAATCCTTCAGAAATTCCTAGCTATGCCTGAAAATTACTTTGAGAAGTAAACTTTGTGGTATTGAAGGTATTTTGAAACTTTTTTTTTTTTGTATTGTGAAACAGTCATGACTATACTGAGAAGACCATTCTCCTGCTTGAAGTCCTCTGGGACCCAAGGATGGTTGTAGAAATCATACATTCCTCACCACAGGAAATTAAAAATCAGTAATTTATTTTAATGAATGACAGTTACAGTCTGAAAAGGTAGTTTTTAATCAAAATATAGATAATTTTCACTGAGTCTCGGTGATTTAAACCATTTACTTAAATCAATGATGAATTACAAATTCTGCAAGTGTAACTCAGAGTTTAGAGGTAAATTCTGAGAGTCAGTAAGTTGCAATCATGTAATGCTTTTCATACCATTAGATTATTCTAACTGCTTGAACAATGTTAAAAACAAACATTAATATGAATCTACTGCTAGCAAAATTTTGCAATGAAGTCTGGTAACTAACTAAATTTCGTTTGGCAAGATAAATATAATTTATACCACCTAAATAATGTTTCAGACCACATTGTTTTCATTTCTCCCTGTAGATGTATGGCACTTACCCTGTTTTATCCAAGAATAACATCTTCCATGAGACTAAATATTTACTGTTTCAAAGTCCTAACCCCCTTGATAATATTTGCTAGTATTATTAAAACATAAATGCAAAATTGCTGTTCAGCAGGGAAAGGCCAGACTGTTGATCAGCCTGATGGAGAGACATGCTGACAGCAGGATACTTATTTACCATTTCTAATTCCTAGTCTGCCCCAAAAAGTGTAATTTTTTTAGCATTGATTCAAACTGAAATTTGCATCACATTGCATTACATTAAGCAGTGTTATGGTCTGGAGAAATAATAAACTAAATAGGTAGAGCACACAATTTAAAAGAGCAGCTCTAGATGAAAAACATGACTAGGAAAAGGCCCTTGAGGTTTAGCACAACTGTTGGGGGAAGGTTGAATGGAATTTAGTCTCTAAAGTCCAGAAGACACCATTTCAGAAAGATAAGTGGTCTCATCAACTTAACTAGAGCCCAGAGCGACTTTCTGAGGTGCTCAAGTTGATTAAATCTGCCTGAGAGTTTTTTACATGCATGCAAAATGGTTATTTCCCGAAATCCCAGCTAGTGCAGTTATAAAAATGGTCTCAAATGAACCAGCACCTTTTTTTTTTTTTTTTTTGTAGTTTTCTATACCTTCTTTCAGCCATAAATCAGACAAAACCCAAAAATATTACCCACTGAACTCCCAGCTCACCTCTAACCAGATTTCCATGTTCTGCTTTGCATTAGTCTCAACAGTCTAGTAGAAGGGGAAAATCTCTTTTCCTTCAATGACTTGTTCCTTTCTTTCTATGGAAGCTTGCCATCTTCCAGCTGGCTTTACACTGAGCAGATCTTGTTTTTATTGTTTGCTCCTGTATTTACCCTTGGAAAGATGTTTAAGAAGCTCTAGCATCAGCTGTAGGGACCCCAAAGTAGTGCTGTGTACCAGGTAATATTACTCAGGAGTAGAAATGTGCTTAGATGCTCAGAAATGTGTAAGTTTAGTAAGTTTTTGTAGGGGAAAAAAGATCTAGCTCTGCTCAATGGGCAAAAGTTGATATCCAGCAACAATTTAAGTATGGGCTAAATCTGCTCATTCAGAGCTTTGCATTTAGGGTTATGTCAGATAAGCAAGAACTACACATACACATATCGAAACTCGTGTGACAAGCTGAGGAACATGTAGTAGACTTTCTACCTCTTATACATCTTCAGTTGACCACCATGTTGCAGAGGTGGATGAGCTGAAGGCAGTGTGTTTTGCCTTTCTAGCTACTACTGTCAGCATCTCTGATCATCACGACCAGTAGATCTTTGTCAACCTCATTCTGAAGATGGCCTGACCAAAATAAATCAGAGTGGTATTCCTACAGCTGAACTTCTCAACAGAAGATTTGAATGTGAAATAGAGATTTCTTCCTCTCTTGTTTCTCCTTTTCCTTCCCCAGACACATTTATTTTCTGTCTTCATCTCCATTTGCATTCTGCTGACTGGCAGACTGATTTTCTTTAACAAAAACACTTTACTCTTTTAATTGGAAAGGTGGCAAAAAAACTGTCTTTCACTGACACAAGTTTGCCAGTTCTTGGCAAGACTTAGAGGATCAGGGACCAGACATTACAAAAGATTAAAATTCTTAAAGCAGGATTCATGCAGACATTTAGTTATGAAATCCAAAATTGTGACCTCAAATTGTATCTCCTTAATCTTAAAGCTGTCTGAAATCACTAAGACTTAATTTCTGTCAGTAAAAAATCTATTCTTAGACTGATGATATATGAGTGCAGCTCCACAAATTTTGTTCCCAGATACGTTTTCAAAAAACAAAATGTCAGAGGACCACAGTATTTTAGCACAGCAGAAAGGTACTTTTTCTGGTTTTCACCTCTTGTTCTGTTGCTCTGACCTGTATATGAAATGCCATCAGATAATACTGCCTACTTCTATTTAGGAAAGGAGTGTCAGGGGAGACTTGATGAGGCTGGAGAGTCCTAAAACTGTATTTCTTTTTCAGAAGGATTAATCTATGTTGATTTGAGAGTCCTAGAGAATAAAAGCAACAAGAATAGAATAAGGACTCTGAAAAAGAGTGATGAAAGTGTTCTCTTCAGCCACTTTAAGTGCTGTGGGCCAGGGGTCAGCATACTGGGCTTTAAACCTTGTTTGTTCTTAACTTTTTTTACATTTCAGTTATCTCTGCCACTCCCACAACTCAGTTGTGGACTTGGGACTGCAAAGCAGATCTTGAAACTTCTGTAATAACTTTCATTTTGGAATATAGTTACCTGAAATTTGTTGGCATGGTGAAGTTCTATCAGACTGTTTAGAAGAGAATGTTTCTGACTGAAATAAATAATAATAAAAAAAAAAGCTGTATTTAGCTCCCCTCAGCTGTGAATTCCCTTTTCCTATCACAAGTTTAGGAGGGCAAAACTATCTGTCTCTGATTATGCAGAAACATCTTTGCTGCAACTGAGCTGCAAAGACCAATTGGTTCCACAGAGATTCATTTGTACGTGTCTATGTACCAGCATACAGATAAAGACAACTGATAGACAAAAGACAAGAAATGCTCTTTAAATGCGTATTTCTGTTTCTATTTAAATGCTTGCTTATTTTCAATTATTAAAAATAATAATTAGAAGATTGTAACTGCTGGAATGACAATGGTATTGTTATTTAATACTCCCATTGGTCTTACACCAGTAAATCTCCTTTCACATCAATTAGGTACCATGGAAAAAATAAAGAAGAATGTTTGACAATGTGATTCAAGTAAAATAAAAAATAATACCCTCTTAGACATTGTTAGCTCAAACTAAAACCTGACTGAAGAAGGAAAAACTATTTTTATTTGGAACATGACAATAGGTAATAATGAATTATCATTAAAGAAGAGATGCAGTTAAAACTTGGGCCTTGATTTCAAATTTTCTGGCAAATTATTTTGAGCCAATTCAAATGGTAAAGTGCTAAGGAAAACTTGTAAAATACCCCATTAGAAAATTTGGAAAAGCAGTAGAGAAAAGTTTTAAATCTTGTAATAAAGTTCAGATTAAAGGAAAATGATTATCATGTATTCTGGGGGGTGGAAGGCACTGCGTTTTTTTGGTGGTTTTTTTTTTTTTTTTTTTTTTTTTTTTTTTTTTTTTTTTTTTTTTTTTTTTTTTTTTTTTTTTTTTTTTTTAGGGTTTGTTTAGTTTTGTTCTCTTTTTACTAAACCAATGTTTCTTGCAAAGAAACTCAAACTTTGTGCAAACTTTTTCATATGTGAAAGCATTTTTTCACCAATAGAATCAGGATTTCAGCCTTCTGGTAAAATGATGACCACTTTGACCATTGATGGTGTTAAATTCAGTATAGTATAAATATCATCTCTTCACTGAATTTGATGATGGGGGACCAGACTGTTCAAATGTAACTGGAGGTTTGGCCAGCTGACTCCATCCTGTAGTGAATAATGGGATTTGTCATTCCTTCCTGTGACTATCAGCACTTCTATTTGGAATGTTTGCATCAGATAAGTATGAAACTTTTACACTATATCTTTGAGACCTTTTTAGCAAGTACTTTTATATTGGTGCCTATTTAGATCTTCTCCTCTGTAGTTTGTGTATGTGTAACAAAGTGACAAGGCACGTGAAGGAAGGAAACAATAAGAAGTAAATCCTGTAGAAGAATCCTGTAAAATTGTGTATGCTTCATTGGTGACTGTAGAATAAAGAAATAAAACAGTAAGAAGAATTTGTGATTTTTGTTATCTACTATTTGGTATAAAAATGTATGTTCTAAATTTACTTTAAAACAGGAGCAGAGCCTTTTCATTTTAGAAAGGCAAATATTTTGTCTTCAAAACAAGCAAAAGTTTCTAAGTTTCTAAATTCATTACCTTAATTTCTTTGCTCCATGACATTTGCAAAGAGCAAGTGGTAGACTTGGTAATAAGCTCTAATAATTCATCATGGTTGAAATTACATTATTTAATACCTCAGCACTAAGAAATCTAGTAAAAAAAAAAAAATTTACAGTGCTGCTCGGAATGAGCAAAATGCATTTGGTATGTGGCAAGTATTATGCTATGGTACTTACACTTTGAAATTGAATCAGCTTTTATTCTCCTGCAGAATCTTACCTGAGATTCAGGGGCTTAGAAAGATGGTCAGAAGAAATAAAGTAGCACAGATTTGTGCCTGTCATTCTACACTTGTTCCACAAGTAGTAAGTACTGGGCAGCTGAGTTAGCAGTAGAATAAAACCACAATTTTCAGGAAGAGTTCTAGGTAGGATGACTTTAAAGCTCTAGCCATATATTACTGAAAGGACAGAGAAACTGGAAGGTCTCCTTAGATGTTATTAACAGCATTTTTTAAACTAAATTTTAATCTTTGATTTCAGTTTACTATTGACCATGAAATTTCTAATGTATTGCTTGAAGAAAGTGTTATGTCTTGGGGGGGAGGGGTCAGAGGTATATTGTTTAGGTTCTTTATAGGAAGAGGCAGAGGCCAGGTTCTGTACTTCCAATGTGTAGCCTCCCAGATTTGAAGTCGGTGTTGGTTTTCTTGGTTCCTTTCCTTACAGCCATTAGCTGAGATGGGCAGATTGTGCATGCTGGATGGTATATCTTATCCTGCACTTTGTGTAACCCCAGATTTGCTAGCAAAATGGCCTAGAGCACATAAAAGGCCAACTCATGGATGAATGACAGCTGGCTAAAGCTGAACCCAAATGAGTATGGATTTGTTTTGAATTTGTGCCCTAGTTTTGTTTTCTACTTGGATTCTTCATCAATACTAAGCTTTCCCCTATAGATACCAGAATAGTGCTCAGTTCTTCCTGTTCTTATAAGGAAAGCAATTCTCAGCTGTTTATACAGGAAACTGCTGCTGGTTGGACTGCAACAATAAGCTATGTGCTTACAAAATTCTAGTGCAGAGCACTGGAATGAATATTCTCAGAGACAAAAGACTTAGAGTATTTTTTCACAATACTTCCTCTGCCCTCTTTCTCTTCTATTTATCTATTCTCTTCTATTCATCTATTCTCATCTATTGACAAAATATTTTCTTAGGCATAAAGGTCAGTATCAAATCTAGGCTGCTTACAGGGGATACAGACTTCTCAGAAGTGATGGAATAGAAAGGAAACTTTGTGATACAAACTTTGTGATGCAAACTGTCCTCTACTTTGTCTTGGCAGATCCAGTTCATTAAAACCATGTTTTCATTGTGATCTGTTTGAGTCAATAAGCCTTTGTACCAGTAAAACACAGTATTCATCTATTCCCCTCAGCAGTACTGCAATGCTTAATAATGACCAATCAGACTGCTCTGCAGAAAGTATATTCATGCCAATTACATGCTGCCCATTGCATGAAATGCCTAATTAAAGTTTCCTATATTAATATTAGCCTGACTGAAATCAGCTTGCTAGCAGACACATGGTTAGAGGCATGCCAAGACGTTTTTAAGTCCCCAGAGGTGTTTGAAACATGTTTTTCTCTGACTCAGATTGCATTAAGCCACTCTGTAAGCCACAAATTCAAAGAGAAAAGGTAGGTCTAGAATCATTCATATGTAGAAAAAAAAATTTAAGTACTTTTAGGCAGCACAGTATCATCTCTTGCTTTCTTGGATTTTGTTGCTAGTTCTCTACGCTTCCCTGTAATTTAAGAATTTCATGTTTTATTGTTAATATTGTGACATGGCTGATAGAAAAGCAATTGAAAATTTTCATTCAGTTACATTACAATTATGACCAGTATAAGCATAAACATGTTTGGTCTCATACCTATAAAAAGGTCAGGAGTGACCCTGTGCAAGTGAAACTGATTCTGTGTTGTGTACTCTAGAAGTGGACAATATTTGTGAAGGTGAGATAGTCCAGATACATACCATTAAAGAGGCAATAAGTGAAACAATGAGAATTTTTTTCCTTTTTCTGTATTTTATAAGGGATAAGGAGCTATTTTTTTAAATAACAGGAAGTTCAGTATTAAAATAGCAATGAGTATATTTAAAGGTGTAATATTTAGGTCTAAAACAATAACTTATTCTTAAATAATATTGTTAAAAACTTAAATATTACACCTTTAAATATAGCTTATATAGCTAGAGATGTAGCTCATCCTTATAAGGCCAGAAGAACATCAGTTGAAATAATTTGTCTTTGTTAAGTGAGCATATCCCATTGATTACACACCAACAACTATGTAATACAAGAAAGGACAATTAAACTCAGTAGATTTAAACTATTTTATTATATTGAACTATTTTATTATATTATGTGGTTTGTGGAAAGAGCATGCCACATTTAGTGTAGTAATAACAATTTTCCAACTCACAAGTCATTTAAATGGAGCTCTAATAGTAGTCAGCAAAAGTGGCTTTCCTCAAGCTCACACTCCATTTCAGTTTTGCTGCCTGGAGCTTATGAGGGATGGCATTTCAGCATCCTTTTTCATGGTCTTTTCAGGAATGAAGCAGCATCTCATTAAGATAACTAGAATATGCTGCAATGAGTCGATTATGGTCATTTCTGGGAGGCTGCAGGTAGGCAGAAGATGTTCTCACATTTTCTGTGCTTCTTATTGAAAAGTTGGAAGGAGTGAAAATTGGCTTTTCTTTCAATTTCATCACTGTCCTGACAAAAAAAACACGCCTGTCTTCATCACGTGCAAACATTATAGGCAACTTTTTCATGTTTTCATTAATACCTTTTAAATACAGGGAAAAGGAAAAGCAAAGGAAAAGCAAAGAAAAAGCATGAAGACAGCTGTAGGAACTAGAAAAAATTGAAAACCACACTGGGAGTCCTTTATTGTGAGATCTCGAGTAGCAGTTCTGCTAGGTTATTAGCATGACATTTCTTGGATCACAAAGTAAGTACAAGAACTGGAGTGATGGTTTCATGGTCCTGTTTTCAGCCAGGACAGGGTTAATTTTTGCAAATAGATGTGCAGGGGCGTGGCCAAGACCCTGATTTTATTGCATACAACCTCACATCATTGCCAGGGTGGGGGAAAGGGACTCACTTCAGGGGAGAAGGACTTTCCTTCAGGTGGAAAAAACATAATGGGAGAGAGCCCCCTGATTTACCCCTTTAAGTTGAAAAAGGAAGATGAAGCACTGCTGCAGAAGATAGTAAGTTTGTATCTACAGCAGAAGATTGGAACTGAGCTTGCAAAAATGGGTATTTGTTTATTTTAGGGCGCTTTTGTATAAATTGTTTCTTTGTCTTATACATTTTGTTATTAATATTTTTGCTGTTACTGTTTATTAATATCTTGCTGTTACTGTTCATTTCTTATCTCAGTTAATTATCTGCTTCCAACAAATTCTTATCTGAACCCATGATCTTTGCTTTTTGTGTTTCGAGTTGGAAGGGGAAAGGAAGGTGAGTGAAGGTTATAGCATGAGTACTAAATTGGAGAGTACTGTTACAAAACCATGACATTCAGTCATTGAAAATCTACAGAAATCAGAAGCTGGAAATAAACAGAATTGCACTTCCAAGGAATGGCCATCAGTATTCTAGAGTATCAAAGTTACAATTGTGTTTAGACCTACCTGACTTGTGAGCAGTGTTGTAATTGTCTGCAGAATGTTAATTTTAAAAAGGAAACAGAACCAGGATTTTTTATGTAGCACAAAAAAGGGCCATGCAGGGACTGTTTCCAACTGCTCAAGACTTATAAAGGAGGGGAACTTTTCCAATAATAATTTAGACTTAGTTTTATCTTTCTATAGGGAGAAACCAAGCATTTCTGAATTCTTGCCTTTTGGTACCTGCAGAGACACCAAACTGTGTTGTTCAGGTTATTGTAGCAAGGACATAGATTGTCACTATGTACAAAATATAAACCACTTTTTCATCCTTATCCTCTCCCTTCTTAAATCTATGGATAGATATATCTAAGCATTATGCATTCACAAGATGTCTTTAGATGTTGTCTTGAAAAGAAAAGAAATCATAGATAAATCAAAACTTCATTATAAAAGCAAATGCAAATTTTTCTTCCTAATACTTTGGAAGTGTTCTCTTGTTGAAAGACACAAGACTGGTGAATACAAAATGACCTTTCTTTTATAAACCTCTGTAAGGGGGATTTGAAACCTAAGATAAAAATGTTTCATTCAGATTCTTCATGTTAGAGCTAATCTTCACAGAGATACAGTTTACTTTTTTCTTCTGAGGTAGAAGCTGTGTATTCCCCTGGAAAAAAAAAAAAAAAATTACTGCAATCACTTAACAGTGTCCACTTACCCCACTCCAGAAATGCGGATTTTTCTCAAGCAATATTTTTGTCACAAACACTCATGGCAGAAGTTACTCTAGGTAAAAGCATATACTGTCTTTTTTTTATTCATTATGAAGGGGAAACCAAGGATAATATTACTTACCTGATTTGCTAGTAGATGGCTGCCCCTAGAAGGTTAAATCACCCAATCTGATTGCAATAATTAATTTCATCATGATAGATGCAGCACTTGAATTTCATTAGACTGTGCATTATGTATTGTCTAGAATACTACAAAAATTAAATGTGGAGAGAATGTGGTTTTTTTTTTTTTTTTTTAATAAATATCCATCTAGACATATTTATATCAAGAAGTCATACAGGAAAGAAAAGGATAAAATTGTTTTCCCTCATGAGTTGAAACAAAATACATTTGTGTTCTTCTTTTGAAGATTTTTTTTTTCTATTTTATTTTTACTGTGTGAAAACACATTCCGTGCTGAAGGTTGATATACCTTGTTTACCCCTTTAAGTTGAATAAGTGAGATGAAACACTACAAAGAAGTTGAATAGGTTTGTACGGAAGAGAATAGGTTTGCACCTAACAACACGATTGGAACTGAGCTTGAAAAAATTTTCAATGCATCTCTGCCTAAATTTATAATTATTAAAAAACCCAAATGGCTGCAAAACCCAGATAGCCAAGCATCCATTGCAGTGATATTTTTGTCTACAGATTTTTACAAGCTACCACAGTAGCAGAAATATTTTCACTTGGCATTAATTGCAGCCATAGATCTTAATATCAGTCAGAACAGGTGATTGGTAAGTCCAAGAAAATTCAGGGGTTAAAAAAGATCTCACCAGAGATAAAATAATGGATGTAGGGGGAAAGATTTTGCAAGGCTCTGTCTCCATTTACAAATAGTTTGGTTAACAGAAGTGGTCCAAGAAGCATTTGTCCCTGAGGACCTGTCAGCCAATCATCTTGGAGGTGATACAAAATAGCCCTTGCCTCATATGCTCCTGGACTCTATTTTCCAGTTTGGTTTTATGCAAAAGAAGTGCATTGAAGCCACCTTCATGCCTCTCCACCATGTTCATCAAGGTGCAACAGGTGGTAGTATATATGAGGTTAATTCCAAAGTGCAGTTCCTCAAATTCTCTAAAATGCTTACAAAGATGCATATTGTTTCATCTTTTAGTGTGTGCTGAGTAGATCTTTTTAATGATGCTCTGTAAGACTGGGATATGTGGGTGTTAATTTACCAGAAAAAAATCTGCTAGTCCTTTCATAATTTTATGAGAAGGCAAAGAAAACTCCATGAAATTAAAGGTCCAGTTTTTCTCTATAGGAGGTTAATTTATCATGTAACTGCCAAAGATATAAGATAAAGTACTTTGAAATCTACTGTCTTGGTTTGGAAAGACAGGTATCTGCCAGGGAAAGCTGGAGTTTCCCTTAGAATGGGGAATATAAACTCCTTACCCCCGCCAAATTATGATTTTGCAATTAAGGGCTTTCGGGGAAAGCTTTGGGAATAGGAATAACAGATCTTTACTAGGAATATTAACAATACAAATGCAGTNCCTTTATATTTTGAAGATTTAATGAACTTATCACTGACAATAAAAGAGAATCTATAGCCTGTTGCTCCAGTAAACCACACTGTTTGTGAATATGTGATTGTGAAAATGCCTATTGAACTCATACTTGAACTGTGCTGTTTCTGAATGAGCCCAGACTTACAACCCACACTATTTGTGTATCTGAGACCTTATTGAATGTGAAGAGAATTGACAGTGCTGATTTTTTCTAATCAGAAATTAAGCCTAGCTGCACCCAGCCCCTCTGATCTCTGAGGACTAGCTGGAAAGCAAGAAGGTTTATTTTCCACCAAATTTCTATACCTTAAACAAAACAATATGCTGAATCATATGGACTCTCAGGATGTCATAAAACTGTTAAATGTCTTTTACAGATAAGACATACATGTTTCTGAGGCTGATTTTTGCCCCTTTCTCCTCCAACTAGAAAGCCCCCAAAAGCTTGTGTCTTGAATTTTCTGCTTCACTTTAGGCAAAGTAGAATGCCTTCTAAAGCCACAGGCAAATGCCAGAAGTTGATTTTTAGATGTGTGATTCTGACTAAAAAAAGTGTTGAAAATGAAAGTTTTCTGATTTCTTGGAAAAAGCTACATCTTTCCAAGTTAAATAGAAACCTTAGGCTCAGCATGCTTGGGTCAGTGCCAGTCCCATTCACTATGGTGCCTCCAGAAGCCTTGTCTATACCCAGAAAGATCAACTGGCAATTAAAAAAAAAGCAAACAAAACTGCCTAAACCAAGAGTACACATTTCATACTCAGAGTATGAAAACATTTATACATACCTTTAGTTGAAAACTGTTCTAAACTTCATTTTTTTCACAGAGGCTGTCTTGTCTAGTAGTCTCAGTAAAAGGTATGTTAAAGAATTATGTTTTCAAGCACAAAACCAAAGGTATATGGTGTTGTATCTACAAAACTGATACGGTTTTCTTGTTGAAAACTTAGCAATACGTTCTCAACAAATAACAAATAAAAGCTTCATAAATTTTTATATGGATTCTTGGTGCAATGTTACAATTTAAGTAGCATTATTAGTACACATTCTTTCTGTGGTTTTCTACTCGCTGTATTAGAAACAAGACTACAGATATACTAAAAATAAGGCATAATGTTGTTTTGATGAACTAGGTGTTTCTTCAAAAGAAAGCTAAATTTGGTGTATTTACAGTTTATGTTAAACTCTGGCAAGCTAGCTAAGCTGGCTGATTTCCTCTGGGTGATGTGGAAATTGTAAGGTTTATCATAACTTTGGAGTATGTCTGATATCATTAGGGACTGGAACAGCTTATCCATGAGGAGAGGCTGAGAGAGCTGAGACTGTTTAGCCATGGTAGAATGGTTGGAACTAGAATATATTTAATGTATCTTCCAGCTCTAGACTGTCTATGATTCCCTGGTTCTATGATTCTATGAAGTGCAGGAGCTGGAACTAATCAAGGACAGAGTAAACATGAAGGTTTGTTTGCTCTCCCTATGTCACCAATTGTGACGTAGCAGAACCTGCTACACACTCAAGCAGAAACTGCTGCCTGTGGCTTAAGAAGAGGTCACCAGAATGCTGACATGGAAATGCAGCACTCTCTGAAGGGGTTCCTTTTGCTGTTACTACATCAGGGCACTTACAGTCATGAGCAATTGCCTACCTTCTCTGGTTGCCTCGTTGCCTGGAATGATCATCATTTGTGGCTTGATTGCTTTGTTCTGCATTGTTCTTTTCGACACCACACCTGCTCATGGACAAAGGAGGACAGTCAAGAAGTTCAGGGAACCAGGAAAGACAGAACGTGATATCCGTTATGTAATTGTTAACCCAAATGCACCTCCAGAAGACATTGAATTTGATACAGGTGGTTTACTAGTCAAGGTGGAGGAAATCAATCCTGACTCCAATGTGGTGAGTAGCAGGATTTTTATTATTAATATTATTTTTACTATTTCATCTTCACTGTCATAATGATAAATTTTCTTTTATTTGGTTTTTGCTGTTCCATGCTCAGTTTAAAGTGGAATTTAACTCTATTTTTAATTTATCTTGATATGTGGGACAAACAAGGGGATCCCTTTACATAAAGCAGTGGAAACTAATAATAAGTTTTTTTGTAAAAACTAGGAGCTGATATTGAGAAGTACTTAAAGATGTTATATGTTGTTTATAGATTAAACCTTTGCAAATAGTTCATCAGCTTTGAATTCAAAACTGGTATTTGCATGTCTCTGAATATGAAGGCAGGCCTGACAACTCAGTTTGTATGTTTAAAGGTAATACACTTATAGCAGATGAAAATAAATGCTCAGTGCTAGTCTCTTGTAGTTCTATGTATATATGTACATATACTTACCAATTCATATAATATATGTGTATATATATGTTAGAACGTGGCTTTTTTAGACATAGGATTTAACTTTTTTTAGTGCTTGAGAAGACAGGTTCATCTGCTCCTTCTAAGCATCCTTCCATAAACTTGCCGTATTTTTCATCCTTTTATTTGAGCTGTCTTCTGTACGTTACTAGTTTATGGCTGGGGAAAAAACAAAAAACAAACAAACAAAAAAGGTATGGTGATGTTTGTATTGTCAATATTTGGCCAAATTTGTATTGTCAACTGTATGAATATTAAAAAAAAAACCAACAAAACCACCAAAACAAACACAAAAAAACCCCAACCCCCCACCCCCCCCCCAAAAAAAACACAAAAAAAAAAAAAAAAAAAAAAAAAAAAAAAAANAAAAAAAAAAAAAAAAAAAAAAAGAAAAAACAAAAACCACCCAAACAAAAACCAGAAAAGGTACTGTTTATGTTGAAGGAAAAGTCTACAGCTTTTTAAATAGAAGTTCATTTGGACTTCATCCATCTGGCACCATCAGTTGCATCATCTGTTGATCTAGTTTCTTCTTGCTCAGAGTTCCAAATAATGGAAAGAATACAAATCTGTAAATATTTACATATACATTCATATGTATATATGCATAGACATATATATGTATATAGTAGGTGCTGGGGTCTGGCAGTGCTGACCAGTTTTTAAACATCACCTTCTAAGGGCACAGGAGCAGGCAGCTCCCAAATGCTGTAAGTCAAGCAGACAAGGCAGAAGGCATCAGTTATGGCACAGGAGCCACTGTTTCACACTGGATTCCAGAGATGGTGCTTGCATGCCATGTGCATAATGAAGCTGTCTTATCTTAATGGTCTTACAGTGTGTAAACTTTGAATAGCTATCATTTGTAGGTACTGATGTTTTCTGTAATGATGCGCTGTAAAAGATAATGATGAAGTTAAATCTTTTCACTTTTAGAACCATTTGTGGTAATGTAAGTGCTTTAGACAAACAATAGAAATACTGTTTCTGGTCCATTGGAACTGCTGAGTACATTATGAAAATGAATAGGAGAAAATTAATCAGCAACAGTAGATGGTAACTTTGCAAAATAATCTGACTTTTCTGTGTTTATATTGTGCAGAACTGTGTAGATAAAAGAAGGCGAAAATAGCTGGCATACTGAAAGTGGGAATAGCTTGTTTATTGGTATACCCTTACCCTTCCTAAATATTTTCCTGAGAACTGCAGAGCCTGCAAGACCTCTTTCTGGTCTTTATGTTTTTTTTTTTTTCGTATGTGCAAAACCAGATACGGCAGAAATCCAGTTGTGGATTGGATTTTAGATGCTAGCAGACTATTAGTTAAAGTAGGTAGAATAACTTTGAGCCAGTGGTCCATCTGACATATTTTAGCTAAAAATAATTGAGGTGGGGAATATAACTGCTGTTACTAGTAGTTACCAGGTATTTGTCCACCCTTATAGAAATGAATGCTATTATTTCCTTTTGAAATAGGAACTGTAAAATGCCACTATGTTTTTAGAATCAGTATTGAATTTCAATAAGACATGCTCTTCATGCTCTTCTTCTGGGCTGTTACTATTAGAATAATGGAATGTACCTGTTTTTTATTAAGACCTTAGATTTAATTAACTTAATTTCATTTGTTTTCACTTATAAAGTGCCTGGAGATCTTTCCAAAAGAGCAGTCTGTGCCTGGCAGCAATGTATGGCAAGAGCAACCGATGACTGATGCCCAAGAAGACAGAAGTTCTGATGAGCAAAGTTATGTTTTGACTTTCCAGTACTTGCAGAAGACTTTATGGATCTTCCTGAAGACAATTTCTGGCACTTCCCAGAAAAGAGGTGATGTGAGAACCGTCATCACCAGTAAGAACAGAAAGTCCAAGTAGGCAGCAAAAGCCAGGCCAAGAAGGCAGCAAAAGTGAAGTTAAAAAGAGAGCACCTACCCTGTTTTCAGTTTGGCAACTTGCCCTTCTACAACATTCAGTGCAAAGAGCCTTCTCTCCTTTTTCACCTAAGAACTAAGCTTGTGGGTATGTTTCTCACTGCTTCATTAAAATTCACTGTGTTTAACACTCATACTAGATGTTTGGGTTTATTTATAGGTTTTTATATTTAAATGTGATACACTCACATTGTTGGTACAATTGAAAACCAAGTTTGTTATTTTAACTACAGGTCAGAAGTAAATGCTTTTATTTTATTTTTCCTTTTGAGAACTGAAAATACTGATTAAAAACAGGATTTTCTCTTAGTCTTAACAAATTTAAGTCTCCTTCTAATAAAAAAAAATTCCCACTGGCACCTGTCAAAATGGAGAAAATCAAGTAACAGGTGTTCTAGTAAAATAGCTGACACATTTTTAAGCCCACAGTTACTGTTGTAACATTTAAGATGACATGCACCTGCTAGTATCTACTTTGATACATTATTGCTGTTTCTGAGGGAAAGCTTAACTTTTTGTGTGTTCTGTATTAGCAGTGGAGAAGGTTTGTTGCCAGTAAGTGGTTAGGCCACTTAAAGAATCACCATTAAACTTTAATACAGTTTGGTGGCAAGATTCACTTTATAACTTATTACATTGATGAAGTACACATAAGAAAATCAGATTTGAATCAGTTTAGAAAGATTTTCACAGTGACTGGTAATGTAAGGGTGCAAAGGATATGGATAAAAAATAGTAAGGGTGCTAAAGGGTTTAGCAGCACTTAATCATTGACTAATTTAACATTTATGATGTGAGTCAGTAGAATTTGCTACAATTATAACAGTGAATTAATTATAGACTCATGATAACCTTCATACCAAAATAAATAGACATATATACACAGGGGAAAAAAAAAGTATACATCTATATCTATGACTGTAAAGCTACATACCAAAAATTCTCCTTTTGTTCAGTGAAATATGTCAGATCCCTTCGCATTTCTCTACAGGCATGTGTTGCACCTCAAGTGTGCCTATTTATTCTATCAGACTAGGCTTCATCATTAGCAACAGTCTTTCAAGTATGGCAAACTTGAAGGTTCAGGAGCTCTGAGAGGTGTCCCATTCAGAGGGAGTTGCTGGTGCAGCCCACTGCACTCCAGGAGAGTTCAAAGGGCCTCACTTAGGACCACTGTTCATAGGGTTGCTAGATGATTGGCTTCAGTCATCAGCAATTTTCTGTTCAGGGCATAACCCAAGCTGGTAACTATTTTAGTTTCCAAAATTCCAGCAGGAATGCTGCTGTTCCACTTGGGCTACCTTTCAGGTAAGGAATGTTGCAATGCTGTTAGTGTTGCGCGGATTATCCTTTCTCCTGTTTGGCTGGGCATTTGATGTTCCTCTTATGGTCAGTGTTCCCACCTATATTATGTAAGACAGGCTGACGGTCAGAGATGCTTCACCACCCAGCAGGTACAGTAAAGGGGCAGTTCAACACTCATCTGATTCACTCAAGGCTTGTCAGGAGCTCCTGGGCTTGCAGAGCAAGCTTGAAGGCTGGGGGAAGCACCACCACTATCTTAAGAGATGCAGTAGCAAATAGTCCAGATTATACTTTGGAAGAGGAATGTGCAGGGACTGAACAGCATTCCTGTCATTTGCAGATGGCTTGTCATGAGTTCTGATCTTGCTTATTGTCCAAAACCTAGTTTTAAGCCTAAGTGTATAAATTTAATTTACTCAATCATTGTTTGGAATATTTCAGCAAGTCGGTGAATTGTGGGCCAGATTTGTAGCTGGTGGAAAATGGACACAGTTCCACTAACTTCAGTGAAGAGGCATTTGTCCCTGTTGTCTGAAGCTGTGTTACAGTGCATTGGTAAGCACAAAGAGACAAAGGCATGAAGGGAAGTCAAAGAAGGAATACCAAAACTCTCATGGTCTTATTTTTCAATTTACCTACATGAAATTGCCATTCAGATGCCCTATTAAGTAACTGGGTGCTAATTTGAAATTCTAAATGTCTGGTAAAATGAATAAGTGCACATTTTATTTTTTAACTTCATAAATTTGGGCTTCTGTTACATTTTTCACCCTAGTTCTGTGGAGAATGGAACTGGATTAAAGAAGCCTACTAAAGGTATTTGTGTGGATTAGAGACAGATAACAGGAAATTTATATCTACATTAGAGGTTTACTTTCACCTAGATTTTTGTAGAGGAATCAGTATTTCCTTACTATACATGCAACTGAAATTTTTATTAGCAAGCTTGAATAATTCGGACTTCGTTGCCTCATTCAAAGTAAGACTTTGCATCTTCAGAAATCCATTTTCTCTCTTTGAATCCTATGAAAAAAAAGACTAGGTTTTATAGTGGGGGTCAGAGTAGTGTTCTTTTGATGTAGCAGTTTTATCATTCAACCAACTCCAATTTTGATATAGCATGTGAATTTCAGGAGTAGTGTATAGTTTGTGAAATTACAATTTGCTCTTTGTGTAAATTTAAGACTGCTTTTGGTAATGCAAGAGTGCCTCCCACCAGTTCATATGTTCATGATGAGGAGGTCACCTTTCAGCACAGGAAGTCTGCTGTTAGGTGAGACTTCATTTATGTTTGTCTTCTTCCTGGCTGGGATTTTAGTTGTTAAATATCTTTTGAGTGATTCGCTCATTAGAATCCAAGGCTACACATACGGGGTCTGGAGTTAAGAAAGAAAAAAAATTCAGACAATATAGGAGATGCTCCTGGTACATAGAAATGTGTCCAAGTCTGGTATATATTCAATGCAGTAGAGTTTGAACTATGTAAGCAAGATTGTATATGGAAATTCAGAAATATCAGCTGGAAGATTTTCTGCTAATGGAGCCCTTGAACTTCCTGTACATTTAACATGTACTTGGGCGATTCCTAATTCTAATATAATACAACATGGCCTGGAGATAAACTTGAACATGTCTTTTTTATTAAAGACATTTGTTTCCTTTTTGGAGACTTCCTTCATCAGTTTTTTCACCCTAGATATTTTGTCATGATAATGTATGTTGTCCTTAAAAATTAATGAAGAGCTCTTGGGGTTATATCAGCCTTGTAACTGGTCCCTAGTTAGGTTCTGCAGGCCTCCGTTTTATGATCAGTGCTCCTCAATCTCTTCATAGATTAATTGGACGCAGGACCCAAAGATATAAGAAGTAAACTGGCCAATGATAATAAATAGGGAGGAGCTGTTGAGGGCAGAGAGGCCCTGCAGAGAGTTCTCAAAATGTGAGAAAGCTGGGAATTCAGCAGCGTGTGAAGTTTAATAAGGGCAAGTGCTGGATTCTGCATTTCTGGTGACCAGGTTCCCTCAGGATCTGAGGGAACAACATGAAGCTGAGTTGGGCCATTTAGGTTGGATATGAAAAGAAAGGGTTTTCACCCAAAGGGTGGAGTTTTTTCAGCTGGGCACTGGAACAGACTCCCCAGTGAAGTGGTCAAAGCACCAAGCCTGTCAGACTTAAGTGTTTGGACAATGTTCTCAGGCACATGGGATGGCTCTTGGGGTCGTCCTTTGCAGGGCCAAGATTTGAACTGTGATGATTCTTTTGCATTCCTTCCAGCTCAGGATATTCTGTGAGTCTATGATTTAAGATACATATGTAAGCTTTAGGTTTTTCCCATTGTAGCAGGATTACTTGTTTTTGGTGACAGAGAGAGGCCCAGGGAGTGTATGAATGCTGTTTGCTGTGAACTGGCACTATCTTTTATTCTGTTACCAGGACTTGTAAATTTTTTAATAAAACTACATTTTAATTTATCTTTAAAAAGGTGTTCTGTTTCTTTAAGCTTTTTGTCTTTTGACCTTTTAGGTATCACTGAGGAATTTTCACATAATTTAAAAGACCCTTATATGAGCTTTCAGATTCCAATTTTTGTGAAAAGAAAATTTCATGCCAGGAATATGAAAGGACTCTTGATTAAAAATCTCGTTTTAAAAATAAAGACCTTCTCAGATGTCTGGGAAAGATACTGTTACAGTTCTTTTTGTTTACACTAATACCTGGGAAAATACTAGTTCAGATTGATTGCTAGGTTATTTACGTTCCTGAGCTATTAAAATAGTGTGGCATAGATACTGCTCTGCAATTATATTCACATTTGCTTCTGTTTAAATTTAAAACTTTTACAAATATTAAGAATTAATACTGAATTACTGAATTAATTAGTAGCGAAATAATGAATTACTTTGTTCCTCCAGAAACGTTTTGGAACTCAATGAAGATCATGTGTGCAAAAGTTTAAACGAGTGTTTAAAACCATTAAAATCAGTACACATCATTTTTAAAAATTATTCTCTTCAGTCTCAGAGACAGGTTAAATGAGGAATTTCACATTACATTCTTTCAGTTTTATGGTTGATCCAACCTATCAAGCCTTCTTAGACCTGTGGTGACTACCTTGTCAACACTTTGTCACCTCATTTTTCTGTAGCTGGAGAAATACTGCTTGAATGTCTTCCCCCTAGTGTCCCAACCTACTCAGTCTCAGTCATTCACTTCTCTTCCAGCAACCTTTAGATTCCTGACAGGTGTCTTGGTATCTCATTATCTTTAAATTCCTCCTTTTGCATTTCTTTGTTTTACGCTTCTTACCCTTTGCCAGACACTGTATAGGAAAATAAAGTGTCCCATCACAGAATCATAAAATTATTAAGTTTTGTAAAGACCTCTAAGATCATTTCGTCCAACCATTAATCTCATGCTGCCAGGTCCCCCACTAAACCACGTTCCTAAGTATCACATTATTAGTGTCATGACAGTTATGCACTTGGTATGCTGCAAAAGCTCAAAATTTATTTCAGTTTTTGGGGGTTGGTTGGTGGTTTGTTTGTTTTAGTTTGTGGTGTTTTGACTTTTTATTCCTAAGATACCTTCACTTACATATGCAAAAGTTTTGAAACTTTCTGAGCTGCACACAGACTTCAGTACAACACTTGTCTCAGAAGTATATAATATAGTAGGTATAACACCTTCTTAAATCTTTTTATGTGAAGAAATGAATCCCATGCTGACTCCATAATTGCTTTTGTAAACTTAAAAGTATTTTTGGAGGGAAGTGGGTGGAAGTGTGAAGAGATGAGAGGTGATTGTCAGTGCTAGCAATGAATGATCAAGATCTCTTTCCCACTGAAAGATAAGAAAGAGGTGATACAATATCCTTCAGTGTGCTGTCTGACATACTAACCTGATATGCTCGTGACTGACACTGCAGCAACAGAAAATTAATCACTGGTGGCTGAATATCTTGCTCATTCATGAGGATGTGATATGCAGGGATAGCCACTTTGGACTGTTCACTGCCTATAAACAGTAAGATCTTAGAAAAAAATTAGTAACTTACTTTTACCCAATACTAATATAGTTACCTAATATTTTTATATATATATATATAAAAATTGCTGGTTAACCACACTTGGAAATGGTCCCAGGGAAAATGAAAACTAGTTCTTAAAGGCTCTTCTTTCAAGAACAAAAGTTGCACCCTTTTTAAAGCAACTTTATGACTTTGGTCTGGTTATATGCCAATGTTTCCCTCAGGGACTTCATGCTTCACTTTGCTTTCCTTCTCATTCATTCAATAAATATAGAGATAAATATATAATTATGTACATATTATACATATATATAAATATATAATTATGTATGTCATTAAAAAAACTTTCATAAGAATCTGTAAATACCTTGATGTGGTAATTTTAATAATTTTATCGAAGTTATGCCTCCTTCCTTTCTGATTGTGAGCGTTAATTGTTGTTATGATAGATTAAAATATTGAAGAGGTTAATCTAATGAAAAAGAGATATTATTTAATGAAAGAATAATTAAATTCTAGATGGAATCTGATGTGTTAAATAACAGAACTAATTCATAATGTCTAAGACGAACACTAGTAATAGAAAGAACAAGCACTAAATAAAAACTAACCTGTGGTAAGAGATCAAAACTGGGTCTATTTTTTTACCAACTTCTCAGAATTGGCACATCCAAATTTAGCTTCATTTACTCTATCTGATCCACAGAAAAAGATCGCTAATCATATATATATTTAATTAGAATCAAATAGTTTCAGAGGGGTTCTCAGCTTTGCAAGTTTGCAGAACATAGGAGAATATCAAACCTTAGCTTACTTGGCTCATATACAATGCAAAATCTGCCCTCTTTGTCCCTTACTTAGTGTACTCAGGCTTGATAGCTGAAACTTTGCCAGGGTGCTTACAATACATGCAGCTCTAAAAGGAATAGCAAGATTATGTCCAGCATAAATGGCAAGTTTCACCAGGACAAAGCCACTATTAGGGTTGTTAGAACTCACAAGCTTTAGTTTCCCTACAAGGTATGTATCCCCTAATTTTACAGAGGACTTTCTTCTTATCTTTCTCTGATTAATATTTTGTCTAATTCTCAAAGAATTTAAGAATTGAGATAAGAGCTTTTAATTTTTTTGTTATTGTTCTAATCTTCAATAATTTTATTATTGTCAGTTGAGATTTTTTTAGTGTTCTTAGAAGAAAACCGAAACAACTTAGATAAAGTTTTGACTTTGATCTTTATTTATTTTTAAGGCTTAAAGGTGCCAGAAATAAAATGTGTTATGTTGACTTCCTTGAAGGCAGGAAGGCCTTGCAGAGAATATCCTGTGCAGTCTAAGAGGTGGAATCAATGATCCTTTTGGGTCCCTTCTAACTAAGCACATTCAATCATTCTGTTAACCCCTGGTACAATGCATCCTCTTTTCTATTAGAAAGCTGAAGGATGACTCACTAAATTTAACTAGCGGCAATTACACATGATTTGGATTTGTTAAGTTAAAGCGTTTTGGTAAACTTTCATAAACTTTTTCTCACAATCTACATTTTTGCTCAATTCATGACATATCACATAATTTGGCTCTTTCATGGACAAATAGTTTCACCTGAATTAATTTATTAATGTTTTTCCTGTCAAATGTGTTGAAAAAGTGTAGAATCTCCTTGTAAAATCTCTGGAATTTGTAAATCTCTAGTGGATATTAAAGATACTAAAGGACTTTGATAATGCAGCAACACTACTGATTTTACTGCTAAAATTTTACCACTTTTTCTTTGTCCTACTTATTTTTATTCCATTTCTCTATATCTTTCTGTAAGTCCCAGAAGGTAAGATAGTAGAAGGTGCAACCTTCAGCAAGCATGTCTCTGAAACATTCAACCATCCAGTTTTTCTCCCACCATGGCTCTTCTGGATTAAATGAGGTGAGTTAATGTCTTCTTAGCTCTATTAGCTCCCTTTATTCTAGGGTGATTTGATAGATCTACTAGTATTCTACCTGGGACAGGTAGGATGTTGTTGATCCTGAAGGAACCTGGTACCCTTCAGGATTCCAGGACTTCCTGGGTATCACAAAGGCAGGACTGGAAAGTAATATCACATAAAATTTTTACTGTTATGTTGCTCCTAACAGAGATTGTCAGTTAAAATCTTCATGTCATTACCCCCAAACAACACTTTGGATTGTAGAAAATCTGACATTTCAAATAGGGTATTGTTCCCAGGTATTGGTATCAGACTTGCTTAAGTGCTGAGAGCACTGACAAGGCTTAGAGAAAAAAAATTATTCCAATTTGTTCGTTCTGGAGAGAAGCATTCAGAGTTGTAAACTGTAATTTCATTTTCAAACTTGACTAGCAAAATCTGAGATCTGAATTTTCTGTTTACGATAACTAAGGTTAGTAAATTGCACATTAATTCAGCTTTCACAGTTATTTACAGCTTGGGTAAAGATCAAATCATGTTGTTCTTAGACAAAACCTATAATTAAATAACTTTCTAGTTTTTCAATTTTAACAAGCCCTATAAGAGATAGCAATAAAATTTGCAATAGAATAAAAAGAATAAATAGACTAAAAGTTTCCTACTGCTACTTGAATTTGTTGAATGGAATTATCCTTTGTTTGAAAAAAAAAAAATAAAATGGGATGCACACCACAGCTTTCCCCACGGATATACTTTTGGCCAATACCTTTTCTTTTTCAGTTATACGTCAGTCTGCCTCAGGGTTTGAGTAACAATGATTTATATGAGTTTGCAAGGTGAAAAGATTCTTTTAGTTATTGAACCTAATGGGAACTTTTTGCCAGAGGTAGAGAATTTTTTTAAAACATCCTTCCTTCTGTAAAGTTCTAATTATTTCTGTCCACAACACGAACCTGGCTAAAAGACATAATTATGCAGTAAGGTACTACTGTGTAGCTTTATAATCCTGTACAACAATATTTTTAAATGATAGTTCAAACTAATACTGGAGTTATTTTTATTCAAATGTCTTCCTTTAGTGTGTCACACTATTATAAGTAACATTAATATTCAAACATAATGCATCATATTTAATTCTACTAACAGAGACTGTATGCAGAGCCATTATAAAGACTGAGTTTTTAAAAAGGGTTGCCACTTGTCCTGCTCTGTGCTATTGTGAGTGCATTTTCAAGTACATGGCTGTACAGTGACCTACATATCCTTGCATGTGTTCACAGGGCTTCCAGTCAGGCAAAATTGTCTTTACAGTGCAATTGGGGAAATTGAACTAAAAAGTGTTATGACACAATGAATACAGAACAGCAAAATTTAATTTTGAATGCCATTCTAACCTTTGTGACATTCACATTAAAAAAAACAAACAAGCCAAAAAGAAAATAACCCCCCAAAACCACCAGGAACTGTCCTCATCCAAATAGGATTGACTGTGGACACTGTCAGCCACCGTAGGAAACAATTGAAAGCAGACATTTTAATAGGATACTGGAAGATCCATGCTCAAAACTAAAAGAAGTTTTGGGTATCAAGCCAGTTTCAGCTGGCTTGATTTTGAATATCTTTTTGAGGGAAAGGAAACTTTTTTTTAAGCTTGGCAGGTGTCATGAAGCTCACATGTGGCTGCTGACTGATCTGAAGAAGATAATAATTTGTAGACATGGTACATCATTAGGAATGACAGTGAGCCAGTGTGTAAGCTCTGCTTCCTGGCCACTTAACATTTGAGGAAGAATTGTTGTGCCTCCCCGAAAACATACTTTATCATTCCTTTCCTCCACCACTC
>VWYO01009030.1:743289-761370 GCA_013400275.1 Rhadina sibilatrix
ATTGAGATAATAAATCAGATATCTGAGACCTCTTGTATACCTCCAAAGGAAATCTCTTCTGATTTTTTCCACTTTGTCACAATTCATTTTAGGTGATGTATTTATGACCACAATATGTCTCTTCATTTCTGAGCTGTAATTTGCCATTTTATGAATGCATTCTTGTCCCAATTTTCATACTCAGCAAGATCAGATTATCAGAGTTATGAGATTATTGCATTAAAGGTACTTGCTTTCAGAATCTGAAAGCTTCCATCCTTCATAGTTATCTTTAATTTAAAAAAAATTAGAAAATTCTACTTGGACTCACTTGATATTCAAACTAATTTCTAATAACAGGAAAATCTTTGAATGTTATTTAATTACAAAGTGCTAGCCATACAGCCTGCCCATTCTCTTCTAGCAGAACTGAAATACTTTCTGTAATTTTGAAAGTCTTCTGATGACTGAGAGAAGTAATTGTGTAACAGAAGATTCAGTTTTCCAGAGCAAATTTTAACTTATGTACAATGTACTTTGCTATCTTAAGCAGATCACTACTTGGACAATTAGCTTGAAGCAAAATAATTCTCCTTTGGCATTCATTTGTGGATAGAACAACCTCATTTGCAACCAATGACATTCTGCCAAATTTCAAGCCATTTATTTTTAACACACCTTCTCCTAATACAATTACAATGTCACTACTCTTAAAGTAATCAACCAGTCACAGCGAGTAATGTTACTTATTCAGCTGTACTTAAATAAAATATGCTGGAAATATTTTAATATTTTATTTACTAGGACAACAGCAATTATGGGCAATTATGGGAATTAATTTCTTAATAATTTTTGGTTTTTTCCACTGAGAGGGTAAATGCTGTTTCAAAATATACAGCTAAAATAGCAGTACTTCCAAATGTAAAGAGAAAAATCTAATCCTCTAGCCTGTGCCTAAGAACAGAGTTGGCATTAACACACAAGCTTTGACTTTTCTGAGCTCTGCAACAGCCCATTGAGATACAGGAGAAAAGGCTTGAGATCCATGCAACAGGCCTAGTTTCTGGTGAAAGTCTCGCTAAAATTACCTTTTTTCCATTAAAATTGTCAGATTCAATAAACAATTGTACTGGTATAAAAACTGGATAGAGACAATGGCACTTCGAGGGCAGTTGATTCATAAGCAGTCTGGAATTTTCCTTATTTTAAACTACAAAGAGTAATACTTCAGATAAGGCTGTATAGTAGCTTGCCATGTAGAAACACTGTTCAGGGGAATTACTAAAGATGCACTTTTTTCTGGCTGAGGCCCTTCCCTCAGATGAGTGGAGGCAGGCTGAATCTCTTCAAATTCTATTTAGCTGTCCATACAAGAGGCATGGTTTCAACATGAAAAAATCTTCACACTTTAGTCCTCATTAGTATTTCCATATCCCTAACTTAATTGCAAAGAAGTTTTTGTATTTGTTGAAAAATCTTCCAACTAAGCCCACTGTTGGTTTCTGCCAGAGAATGGTGTGTTCATAAAGTAACTGTTCTACTAATGAGGAGGAGGAAGGAAGAGATTTCTCCACAAATCACTATTACTATTTTTTTTTTTTTTTAATTAAAAGCTGTATTGTGGCTCATCAGTTACTAGTGCTATTTGACCTTATGTTTGACACAGAAAATGATCCAATGTTCATCATTCTTTATTTGCTAAATGGGAAATTGTTCTGCACAGGACCATGACTCCTAGTAGCAGCATATTTTGTTAAATGATTTTAGTTCTGCAAAACAGAATATTCTTCAGTGCTTTTTGCTCAGACTTCTGGCATCAGGGCAGAACCAGGGACATTTTTTTAACAGGTTCAATAACATAATGAGATTCATGGACAGTGTTGCCATATCTCCTATGGAAGCTAGACTGTGATTCACTGCAATACCTACAAAAATGTCAAAGCAATTTTCTGGAGCTCATTTGCTTTTCCCAGAAGACTGAGAACCTGTTCTGTGTAGGTTCTTTACATCACTTCATGAATCTGTAAATTTTCCAGAGGTGTATTTTTCTCCAAGGCTAACATCTGTCGCATAGCATTTCTTCCTTATGTCTCTTCTCTAGGAGAAAGGCAAAAGTGTGGTCAGAGGACTGTTTCTGGGAGGTTGACTTTTTTACTGTTAGTCTAAAGGATTTGCATTCTGTTTCATGTTTCTATGTTATTGGAGGCAAGGACAAAACTATCTTTGCATGTAGGATTAAAAAGTTGTGGTATGATTTTATTTGGTATAGGAGATTTTCTAGTGTTAGAAAGTATACTGAAGAAGGAGTCTCCATATTTATAGATGTGCTGTATTGTGTCAATTTGCCTGACAACCCATGACTGTTGATTATCTCATAACTTTAAACAATCTTGCAGTTGTAAGGCATCCTTTAGATGTCATGGCTCAGATCATTGAATATTCTGATTTGTATTTTTTGTTTTTGTTGGTGAATTGATTTTTTTCATGTTAATTTTGTCAACTGTATGGAAAATATGAAATTTTAGGAGAAAAAAGGGTGAAGAATTCACCCAAAGTTTATGCTCCCATTTAAACTCTACTGTTGGCTCCTGAAGCATATTAACACTTTCCCTAATTCTGCCAGTGCTATAGTAAGCTCCAAAGTGATGTCCACTCAGTGTAAGCAGAATTAGTACAGTGTTGATAACTTTCTTGAGAAACAAATAAACTAAGAAACCCAAAACAAACAAAAATCACAAATAGAAGTTTAGTTTGCTCTTACTTCTAATCTTGCAAGTCCTGCCATCTCTAAGTTGTGTAAGAGTTGCCTTAAGTGATGTTCAGTCATTAAACTGAGATCCAAAATAGGAATGGGAAATGTAATGTTCAAGTAAGGATTAAAAAAAAAAAAAAAAAAGAAACAAAAAGAAACAAAGATGTCACTGTTTATGTCATTTCTGTTTATTGACTCCTGCTTTCATTTGCCCCATAAAACTCAAGCCAAACTTATGAACAAATCTAAACTTTTAAAGTATTAAACTCTGTGAGTTTCTGCTCTTTATTTCAACTGAGATAATATATGGAATTTTAAAAAGTGCTTTAACATGCTGCTTGACTGCAAATGTCAGAGTGAGCTGTGTTCTCAGATGATTAATAGAGGAATGTTTTGGATAGTGCAATTAACCAAATTTTCTTAAGATTCATGTCCAAGCCCTCTATGTCCTTACAAAGACAAACTTTCTTTTGGGATCAGTCATTCAAAATAACATAACTGTGAATGTCTCTCTGCAAGTCCAAAGTATTCAAAACTGTCTCAGTGAAACCAGGGAATTAACTTTCTCAAAAAATATGTTGCTGTGCTAAATCATATGCTAGATGATTTAACTCCAAGACACTAACCAGAATGAAAAAAGAAATAATCAAGTCTAAGTTCAGCTCCTGTGGTGTGGAGCTGAAGCACCAGAAACTCATGCATACTTTATAAGGTATAATATATATAAGGTATAATACCATATATTAGTGAAACTCTGAGGAAACCAAATTCAAAATTTGTTTGGAATCACTCCACTAATTAAAATGCAACTTCAATACCTAATTCCCCTTTCTTCCTAGTTGTAGATTGATCAAGAACCTATGAAGGGTCTCTCAGATTAAAATTGTTACATGTATATGAAGTCTTTGCTTCAGCTCTTGCTTCTCTACAGTATTATTTTTGTCTTTTTCTTGGTTAGCTTTTATCTTTGTTTTCTACAAAGCAGTTTTGCAGAGCCAGAATTAGGTTAAGCCCCATTAATGACTATGTATCTAGAGCAGTTAACCAGTTGGAATGAGTTCAATGTCGGAACACTCTGTATTCTACAATTGTTAAGAGCTGGGATGCAAAGAATTATTCTCCATGGAACTGAGATTCTCTTGGCAGCTTGCCCTGGTACTCCAGCACCTCAGTGCAGAAAGAAAATATCTCAGCTTTACGCGGATGTTTCCTGCGCATTGTGGTCATGAACACACTGCCCAGAATGGCGCTGTATTCATATATGTTATTTCTGATGGTTTTTTAGAGAGACATTTCTAGGGCTAGCTAACCTGTCACACTCCCAGAGAGAAATGCTTTTCTCTTATTCAGTTATCTTGAAATCACTCTTAGTTCAAACTGCCTTCAAGGTAATATGGATCAAAAAATTATTAAGATTGCAGTAGCTGAATAGACAGACTTGCTACAAACATTTATAATAATCAGAGGTGGTGGAATGAAAATTCTTACTCCTTTATCCATATGATTTCACAAAGTCTTTTCTACTTCCATTTCATCGAAGTTTCTTTCTTTCTGTAGGCTTTAGATCTCTGATTGTGTCCAATAATAAACTTCTAGAAGTAGGGCAACCCTAAATTTAAAAAAAGACAATTTTGTATTTGCACAAAAAGAGGATCTCATTCTTGAAATCCATTCAGGTAAGTTTCATCTTTCTCCATGAAACTTTTTAATTTCTTTCTTATTTACAAGGCAGTTTTGTCAGTCCTCTCAATTAGTGTCAGTTCTTATCCTCATAGGCATCAGTATTTTTCTAAAGCCAGATATCATTTCCTCTGTGTGACTGCTGAATTAACAGCCTTTTGTCTCCAAAAGAATCATTTCCCTTCTTTGATAACTCAAGATGTATTTTTCAGTGTGTTTTTTTCTGCTGAATCTTATATTTTGTAGTAATCTGTACTTTAATGAAAATACTTGACACAGAAATCTAAATAGGTGAATGGATGTAGCTCATTAATTGATTTTAATTAAAAACCAGGCATTATGGTAGGTAGCCTGTTCAGAATGGTGTGAGGTGATTAATCTGGAAAATTTTCTTCTAAAACTACTATAAAAGGCATTTAATCTTTTTGTGCCATTCCCTCTTTCTGCTTGCACTGACTAGTACTGTGCTTCTGAAAAGAACATCTGGAATTCTACAGAAAAAGCCCTAAAATAAGAGATACCTGGAGATCTGGAGGAATGGCCTATTTTGGGGTAAAGGAACCTTAGATAAGGCCTCTCCCTATGAGCAAGATCTTTGTCTAAGGGTTCTGTCTTTTTGTACTTCTCTGAGGGGATTCTGCAACGAGTTTTAAGAGTTTGAACACCTAGATCATAATGGAAGAAGAACTGAAACCACATTATTTATTCAGTTATTCTCCACAGTCTGGAGAATAATTTTCCTTATCCTTCTCTTCATCTGTGGAAACGGAAGCAAAGTCATAGAAATCTACCCACAAGTTATTAATTGGGAACAAATACACTATTATTGATCAAGCTCATTTTAAATAAGCCAGCAAAGAGAGCCTCCATTTGTTCAGAAAACTGAGGGAATTATGGGTGTGTCCAGTATTCACATATTCACCAGGATAAGGGTCTCACACACTGTAACTGGATACTTAAAATTCAAGTGTGAATATATGAATATATTTGACAAGGTGTTTTATGTCTTGACTGGTGTTTTGAAATTTCTCTTTTCCTAATTTCTCATGCATGACTGATTTTAAGCCCTGACTTTATACATTGTTGGTTAGGTTGTTGGGAGTTTTTTGTGAGATTCATTTCCTCGCTAACAAAAAGTTGCTGTAGTTAAATTGCTTTTTGTGCAGATTTCTCAAATGAGGCCAGGTGCTTGAAAAATAAGCTTCCTACAAAGGCTTTTGTAGGAATCCTACAAAATACCCTAGCATGGCTAAGGGCAGGGTCTCCATCACTTCTGGTTGAAAGTGGTGTTTCACAACTTCTTAAACCTTTCACCTTTCAGCTTTGGAAGGAAGGGGTTTCTCTTGCTCTGATAGTGCAATATTATGTTATACTTTTGTCTGATTTACTTACTTGCATAATGATTTTTTTTTAAAAAGTCCATATTTGTTGAAGCCTTTTAATAATTTAACATCATACATATGCTTTCTAAACTCACATCATTATTTTTGTATTCTGCTATCAATTGTAAGTAATTAAACTTGTAAAATATTGACATGTAGTTGATATACTTTTCATTTTGAAACTCTTCCATGTCTTGATTTGTCAGTAGAGGACTTATTCCCTATGCAGCCATGAAATGCACATAGCCAAGGTTATTCTTTCCACTTGAAAATACCAAGCTTTGATACAGTTGCTGGAGCTAGGAGACTTCTTAATTTTCTTCATCACTGCTCTTTATGTCCCACATCATAATGATAATCTGTTTATCTAAGGGCTAATTGGTTTTCCTTGTCTCAGCAGCAATGTATGCATTCAACACATAGACAATTTTCTACATAAATTGCTTTAGCAATATTGTATATTTCTGAGTCACACCAGTATATTCTTAAATTCTACATGCCTAGACAAATTGAAACTTTGAGGAAGACAAATATATATTTTGTCTAGACAATCTTTATACTTGGAAACTGGAATTGATAACTCTGCTGTATTTCATTTTTATCTCTGTGTATTTGTTGTATATTGGATGATATATGCATTCACACAGAGGTCTAAAAACTGAGAAGCACAGTTTTTACCACTATTAACTTAAAGTTTTAAAGCAGAGGAATCCCAAAGACTAAGGCAAAGGATTTTTCTGGACTTGTAGATGGAAACTGAAAAACGGTGAAATTGTTACTTATTCAATAGTTCATTTGGACCACAAACACCCCAGCTTCCTTGGGATGCATTCTTGGATCTATATAGGACATGACAGGAACAGACAAGAAAAATGGTCCTTACACTATAGCAGGGAATTGTAGTCAGAAAAGAAGAATCAAGAGGGGAGAGTAAAAGGAGGATTCTGTATTCTGAGTTTTCTACCAGAATTTGAATTCTCTAGGGAGTAAAGACAGGAAATTACAGTGTGAACTTCCTCAAGTGTTTTGGGAATTACCAGGAAAAGAGTTATTGAAGGTGAGAGTAAATGTCATTGTAGATTGAAAACTTCATCAGAGATAGCATCAAATATGTAGCGCAAGCAGGCAATTGTATCAAAACAAGAAAACCTCGATTAAAAAAAAAAAAAAAAAGGTGGGGTGGGGGAAAGAAGGAAAAAAAACCCTGAAAGATCAGAAAAGAACAGATTTGTGCTGGTGGTGGAACTTTCTTTTCTGGTGCTGAACTATATGCTTGTAAAGATGTACTGTCTTCCCCTTCAACAAATTCGCCTTCAAAAAATGCTGCACAAGTTCAAGTGAATATTTGTCTAATATTAATATAGAGAAAGGCAACATGTCCAGCAGCAATGGTATGTTCATAACAGCACTCATAAGGTTATTAAAGCTTTTTTTTTTTTTTTAATATAATTCCTGCAATGAAGATAATGTTTACTGTTTAGGATATTGTCCAAAGGTGGGTGTGTATACTGCTAAAAGGATAATAACATATACATCTCAAGATTTATGTGGAATTGTATTGCACCATTTCTCAATAACAAAATTAAATACATTGTTAATGTACTAATGGCCAAAGAGGAATAAAATGATTTTGCATGGCAAGGTGGGTAGTAGAATGTGAATTGTCTCCATGACACTAAAGATTTATGATCAAAGGTCTGACTGATATTCATATTTTATGGATTTAATTTCCAGCAAATAATTTTGCTTCTTGCTGTAGCTTTTTTTTTCTGCCAGGTGATAGCTTTCTTAATATGCTTGAAGAGTGAAAATAACTAAATAAGAAATAAACATTTTTACTAAAGAAAAAGAAAAAAAAAACCCAAACAAAAAAACCACCACCACACACACAAAACCAAAACCTCCCTACTATATAAAATGAAGGAACAGATAATACAGGAATAAAAGAGGAAAAAAATTAAATATTACAACAAACAAAAAATTATTTATCTGCTAATAGAATTAAAGTAATCAAAGTGAATATAATCTGGTTTAATAAAATGAAATAATCTGCAAAAATGATAATTTAAGCATTTGTCTTGAATTCTGTTCAGTTATAATTGCCAGTGTAAAAAGCAAACCAAACAAAAAAATAAATAGAAATATTAGCATGAGTCAAGGTTCTTGCACACATTATTCTGTCCCTGGAGTGTTTTTAAATATCAGTCTATTATTCTATAATTAAATAATTTTGTCTTTTAAATGCTCTATTACATTTTGTTATTATTTAATTTTGTTATTTCTTTTGGACTGAATTATTTTTCCTCCAGTGATCAGTAAAAATATATCTGCATTATTCATGGATTTATTATTTTTTAAAAACTTCCATGTATTTAACTCTTGTTGACACACAAAACCACTAAAAGTTTTGTCTGAGCTACAGAAATGAACTTTAAATCCTACTTTTGTAAAGTGGTAGCCTTACCAACTTTAATCATATTTTTAAATGATTGCAAAATATTTTACAGCTCCAAATTATTTTGTTAGGATTTCTTCATCTTCCAATAACTTTCCTGTTATTTTCACACCAGAAAAGGTGCTTTTCATTAAAAGCTATGTTTATTTGTGGAGAGAAAAAAGTATGCATCTTCCTGTGACTTGGTACACATGAAAGAAAAATATCTTTGAAAGACTATCTTGGAAATTTAGCTTTCTTACTATTGTAGGTGTTTTTTTCACCATTGCTGTGGTTATGCCATATGAAATACTCCTTTTCTTCTGGATACACAAAGCTGTAAGTTCAGGAGATGGCAACTTCATTTTTATAACTATGACTGATAATCCTGGGTTTTGCTGGAGATAGTTAACTCTGTGGTGATAGAGTCTGTGTCCAAATTGTGTCTTTTCCCACGTCCTGCCAGGAAACTACTCCATCCATACCACTGTGGAAGGTCCCATCCTGTCTTTGTTTAGTTTGCAAGGAAGATCTCTCTTCTCAGCCCGATCAGCCAAGGAGTGACTATCTCCCCTTTTACTCCCAGGTAGCTTGGAAGCATTATACGATTCTGGTTCCTGTCTAGTGTACAAAACTGCTGGAAAGTAACATTCCTATGCCCGTTGCTAGGTAAAAATCCTGTTGAAGGAATTATTTGAATTATAAAGCCAGAAAAGCTGCATGGAGGCCATGTGCTGAGCACTGAGATTCATATCACAGCAGTTTTTGTCATCTCTGTCCCTTTACAAGAATTTAAATATATTGATACTACTAGCACCACATGTAAATTACTTATGTTGATTGTTCCTTGCTGAAGTTTCTGGAATGGGCAAAATTTCCAAGAGTCTTGGTCTTACAATTTGCAAGTTGTCATGTGGGGTTTTCTTCTGCTTGTAAGATACAGAGGAGTGTAAAAATGAAACACTAGTTAAAAAGCAGCCCTACTTTAAATTAACATCTCAAGGACCAGAAGAGCTCATATAAAATGTGAAAACTGGCTATTGTTGTTTTTCCACTGTTTGGCTTGACACTAGTGTTCTGTTTTGTTGAATGTTTTTCCCAGCTGTAAGATGAGGTAACTCCTCCTCATGTCCATGTTATCCATAGCATCTCAGGTTACATCCCAGTGATTCCTCCTGACAACTTGCATCAACTCTTTGATGATGTAAACCTTCTCTGAAAGTGTTAGATCTTTCCTGCTGGATGACTATTCCTGGTGCATTATGCTGCTCATCTCCGTGTGTTAAATAACCTGTCACCTTTTGGTGCTGGTTGTTCACAGATGTATTGCTTGATTACAGTTTATGCTGCTATAGATTCAAAGCTAAAAGCAACAGAAAACAAATTGTCTGATAGCAATTTTGTCCAGCTGATGACCAAATGTGTAGCTAAATTAAATTTCTCCAACAAAAGCAAGTAAGTAAACAAATAACCTAGCAAAACCTATCAAATGTAATAATGATGTTAGAATGAGAACTTAATTAGCTTCTATGTTATAATCAAGATGCCAGACTGGATCACACTGACTATTCATTTATAAATCTTTCAACTATAGTATAGAAAAGCAAATACTACCACTCTCAGTTCCTTTGACCTAGAGGAAAAATCCAGACCAGAAGTACCCAAGAATATGAGTGTATTTTCAACACAGTGCTTCACGGAAAAGAGCTTCAGTTTTCACAGGAGTTCTTGGCTTTATATAGAATACTGGCATGGAATCTAATGGAGGAGGAAAAATGTTATTGTTCCCTAATGTCTCCCTGCAAAAAAGGTTTTGCATCCCTGCTCTGTCTATTAATTTGCAGAATAGTACAGTACTAGCCCATATTGCATTGCACAGTTGCTGCTAAAAATGTTTACTATTTAGAACAAAAAGTACCTTCTTGCCCATTTTAGTGTTGAGCACGATGCCCTGTCAGAGATTTGTTACAGTTCTTTTGTTTTGTCATTAGGCAGATTTTTGGGCTGCCTTTCCAATCTACTCTTGAAGCTCACTAGATATTTTCTGCAAACTAAATGCACCTTTAAATATTTTGAAGCATGAGACTATTGTGTGTTCTCATAGCTTGACTTGAAAGGAAATGGTAAAAAAGAAAGACTGACAATATGTTGCTGTTACAAAAAGGGCTCATTCAGATAATCCATTTGCCTGGATGATCTGCACCTGCATAATTCACCATAATTTACAGGAGTAGTTTCTAGGAAGATGCTAGGGGCTGAATTCTTTGCAGAAGTTTTATTCAGCACCCATAAATTACACTTTCCCTTTGTAGTATACTGCCTCCTTGATTATAAAAGCACACCCCTGCTTTCTCCCTACAAAGATCCTCAGGTTTCTCCATAAAGTTTCTCTGTCTGGGTCCTGCTGAATTTCACCACTCTTCCTGTTTTGCTCCGTCCAACCTCTACCTCACACTCTTTCCCTTTCCATCAAGACAAAAAGGAGATAGTTATTCTCCCATCTCTAATGAGCGCTGAGCAGAGTGATTATTGATCATAACTGGAGTGTCAGTTTGTTTGTTTTTTGTGGCATTCTGACAGATGTTTAGATGATTTGTCAGCAAAAGAGTATTCATTTGCACGTAGACATGTGATAGTTTTGGCAGTAACAGCTTCATGGTGTTCCTGAGAATTTAGAAGTTTTGCTTCTGTTCCTCAAATCCTTCCTAGACTCAGATGGCTTCAGTACAGATGTTTGCCACTTCAAAGCTAAGCTCTTGCTTAGATGTATTTCTTGTTCAGGTCCTTAGTTAAGATACAGAAAAAAGTCTAATAAATAAATGGAGCCAGGATGGTGAGTTTTAATCATTTATTGATTGTATGAAGTGAGCTATTTTTCATTGCAATTCTGTGTGCATAAAGCTTTTGTTAGCAGAGAATGATACTCCTGACAGAGAAATTATTCATTGTTAACTGAACACTACTTGCAAACTCCTTAAAATTTACTTGTTGGGGAATTCTTTTCCGTGAAATATTTCTTAATATGTGTGATTTTTCAACAGTCATTATTCTGGTTTTGTTGTTTGCCTTTAAAAAACCCCATATTTATTTAATTACATTAAAATTTGTTTCATAAGCATGAAAACATATCATACTTTGACTTCCAACAAATAATATTATCTAAATATAATTATAAATTATTGATATTCCAACGTGACCATTTTTATTATTTATTTGAAGATTGAATATCTTTTAAACTCAGTAGTATATTTTACACAATGTCATTATCCACATTAAGTTTTGATATTTAACATGAAAATATAATCTCAGTTGCTCTCTATAGGCACCTCTGAAATGAACAGTTTGCTTCATGTTACCAAGGAAACAGATCTTTGCAAAGATATAAGGCCACTTTGATGTCATTGTAAACCACTAAAGTGGAAATCTTTAGTGTTTGTCAGCCTCTTGAGAATAAGCAGTTTGCTCTAATCAAAATGAATATAAAATTATTCTGAGCATGTAGAAATGCAGTATTCTTGAAGCAGGCATGCTCACTAGTAACCGCACATCTTTTTTTTCAACAGTGATTCAGGACCAAAAGAAATCTGATTACACTTTATTGAAAGATACATAGATATGTAGCCCTGCATATTCCTGAGCAATTTTGTTCCTAAAAATTTAAATTGGCACACGTATAACAAGTTGAAAATATATTATTCAATTCAGCTGCATATTGTGAGTTGCTCAAGGGGATAAAACATGTTTATTTTTGAAGCTTACTAACAATAACATGATTGGAACATAGTGGGGGGGGAACCCTCAATGAATAATTCCTGCTGTTCAGGGCTACACTGTGAATTCAGAGAATAAGCCAAATCCCTTTGGGTGAAATGGCCTCACAGGCATTTCTGCTTATGGAGTGAAATGACTAAGTCACAAAAACAGTAGAAAGGATCTACAGGGAAAAAAATAAGTCTTATTTGAAATATAAAATCCCATCTCTCTGAATATGGAAGGTCAATTTCTGCTTATCTTTCCTTGAGAAGTTAAATACAATAATAATAAAATCCCGGATAAAGACAGATAGCTGCTTAATGCTTTTCAGAATGATTCTCTGGCTCCAGGAGCTAGAATGGAGTACCTATACACATATGTTAAATCAACACCTTGTCATTGAATATGTGGTCAATAGAAATTAAGGAAAATGTGAAAAATTAGCATTATACTTTGACATTTCATTGAGACCCACAAAATTTTTGCTTGACTATGCTGCTCTCAATGGAAACAGCTGGATTCATGATAAGGGGGAAGAAGAGAACAGCAAAGTAGGAAAATGCTTTTGGGGAATGGGTGAGGGAAAAGAAAAGTAAGAGAAAAGATGGAAACAAATTGCAAGGGAGAGCAGTGGAAACAGTGAGGCTATAAATTACTTAGTCTGAAGCCATCAGCCTCAGAAAGCTGGGAGACAGGGCATGCATCCACGGAGGAGATGCAAATAAGAACCAAGCAGTAGAGCAGTGAAGTCAATTAAAGATACTACTGAGGAGTGGTGGGAGTGGAGAGCCATTGCTTACCAAGAGAGTATGGCTGATGGTACTTGGTTGGCTTTTTCTTTTCACGTGCTCTCTTCAGTTTCCAACCTCCTTGTTTATTTGTTGGACATAATGTAAAGATAGGACACTTAAACACTTATAACTTTGTAAAGTACATTGTGCTAAATAAACACCAGATTACCTGTGTTTGTTTAGGGGACTGTAGGCTTTTGGTTAAGTAATGCATTTCATCCCTTCAGTACCATCAGGATTGGGGTCATTGTACATCTTATTATCACAGTCTGACCTTACAGATAGGTTAATGTAAGCCCCAATACTGCTTAAATTCCTTTACTTTCTATGAAAACACTATTAAAAGCATTTACTTCTTCATTTACACATACTTCAAAAGCACAAAAATGTTATTGAAATGGTCCCTTATCTTAAGGATAAATTGTTATATATATAGATATATATAACATATATATTTCTTTTATATTCTTTCAATTATTCTGGCTTCCCAAAAAGTACAAATAAATGACTTCTTAATATCTGATGAATTTATTTTTGTCAGCTTGAACAGATATAATTTTCTTAAGGTATAATATAAACAACAAAGCTATGAACCTACTAAACGGATCTATAAATTTCATCGTAGCCATATACAATCGCACCTATATACAGTTTTTCTATGAGTGGAAGAAAACTATTGCCACTCTGCTTGGCACTGATAAAATAGCATTTTAAATACCATGTGTTTGATAAGCCCAGTTCAAGAGGTACAAAACCCTATGCTAATACATAGAGGAAAATCTATGCTTTGTTAGCCAATAAAAACAATGCTTCAAAGATATATATTATTTATTCTTCATAGAAAAATTGGGAGTGAGGGATAAATGAAAACGAAGGAGAATAAATATTCTCTAGTTCAGTGGTGACATAAAAATAGGAAGGAACTGTTGATTTAAAAAGATCTTAACCTGTAAATCAGAAAGATGTTCCAATTATGAAAGAAAAAATTTTCTAAGCTAGCTTTCCTACAAGCATAGAGGGAGAAAATAGCTGATGAATTTTGTAGTGTATCTTTGGTATTTTTCTTACCTGACTTGTGTACAACTGAAAGAAATGCTCTTTGAAACGTGAAATCACTTTCAGCTTTTTATTCCTATTTAATATAAGAACCTGGTTGGAAGGTGTGCCAGAAAATCGATGGCTGATCTATACCAATCATGCAGGCTTTATAAATGCACACACACAATGTCTGCAATGTCTGCTGCCTATGCTGCTCCCTAAGCATCAGATATACACAAACTGAGCTGGATACATAGAAATATAAATTCTGTCTCGTAAAGTCACATGAACACCATGAGATTAATATGTACTGAATATTAAATACATAAATACTGGCTGGGCCTTACCCCAGTTTTAGCTGTTTAAAAATTAGCTATCCAGACCAAGTCATGGCTCTTTTTGAGCTCTGTGCAGTCAGCTCTGGCAGCATATACATCCCACCTTCCTTATACACCTATTTTATAGTGAGGTTTATTCTCTTCTCTTTATCGTAACCACTGCCTTAGCTGACTGACTTAAATTAGGCTTGTAATTTTAATTACTGTCATAAATCTGCAATTTCCCTTTGTAAACTGTAAAAGGAATTTTTTGCAAATCCCACATAAAATTTAGTGGCAATAGTTTATTTTTAGTAATGATTACTCTGCTAGGTGCCCAGTTAATATGCACAGTGGGACACAGTGAACTAGATTAAAGAAAATCTCTGTAGAGAATTAGAGATTCCAGCTGAATGGGACAATGAGGGGCCTGACCTACAACTCCACACTACCTGGTGCAGGCAGCAGGTTGGCAGCATCCAGGATCAGCTGACAACTTCCTGCTATTAAAGATGCAGGACAGCATAAATCCCTAAATGACTTCACCTAAGTCAGCAGGTGGTTGACCACCTACTTTGATGAGTAGAGTCTCTTGTGACATGAACTGTATCACATGCATCTCTGCTAAGGTAAAGTGGTTGGAAGAACTTGCCCCTATTGGAATGGCAACACATGTCTAAAGTTCATGTTTCCACCTAATTCTGGGGGAAGGAGGGCACAGTGCTACAAGCAATTCTTACAGCTCTGCCTCTGTTCTGACAATAAAAATACTGCCAGCCAGACATGATACATGTGCACAAAACTATGATACAAGGTATTTCATACTGATGTATAAAGGTACTTTTCCTCTTGGCTAGTACTAACAGTCAGTGTATTCTATAGGGGAATACTTTTTGCTAAATATATATATTGCAGACAGGATTCAGCTTGCAGCTTGCACAGAGGTAAGTCCTAGCTCTACCACACCATCCACTGCAATGAAATTCCAGAATTCAAAAGTATTTCTTAACCACCAACACTAAAATTTGTGAATTTTAAATAAATAATGACAATGCCAAGGTTCCTGCAGATTTAATGACTCCATTATTCTTTATCTAGTAGTGTACTTTGTTTTTAATGTTATTGGGTTATGAAATACTCTTAACAGATAAGTTGTTCCACAAGACAGACTCTCCTAGCTGGGAAAAAAACAAAGTAGAGAATCTCAGTAATGTACCAGCAGGGCTTCATGTCAGCCCTTTTGATTCTCTAGGGAAAAAAATAAGAAGAAAGAGAAAAAAAAGTAAGGGGAGAATGGCAAAATTATACTGGAAGTAGGAAGTAATATGCATTATATTAACTAAACAAACTTTGTGCTGAAAGATTAATGTACAGAATGTCATGCAGAAAAAATCACATGACATTAAGAAATGGAATAACTGAAAGAAGATAAATTTTAATAAGGATTAATAGTGCTAGGAAATTTGACTAGAGTAATAATAAAACTGCAGTGCCTTTTGCACGAAGGTTTTTGTGCCAACAAGAATTTCTGATGCAAACCTCATCATAGGAAAGCCTCTTCATATTGATATCACATAAAAGAGGGAATTTAATGTGACTAGTGACAAAGTTGAAACTACGGGTACAATGAGGACCAGAAAAGAAAAAATGTAATCATAGAAATCCAGTGATGTACAGTGTGAATAGGGAACTATAAATGATATAGAAATGAAGATAAACTAGCAAAGAATAAAGATAAGCTAAAAAGACACAGCAAGTTCTTAAGGCAGTTATATGGTTTCCTTTTCTTCCATGGAAGGAGTGGAAAGCAGTAAGCATGAAAAAAACCCCAACCAAACAAGAAGACTCTCTTTAAGGATAAGCTTTGTAAATTAATAATTTTATAGAGCAACATTCTGGATTAACCAATTACTAGATCTGAGGATTAGGGATATCCCTTCCAATCACATTTGTATTTTGAGAAGGTTGGAAAATATATTCTTGTATGTCAAAGATGGCTGCATCTTTACTGAGCAATATGTGCACTGCACCTGGAGAATATTCTGAATATTGAAAATGAATCAAAGACAACTCATATGCCTTGTTATCCAAAATGAGATAATAGAAACCTTGGGAACAAATTGCAACAATAATTTTTGAAATTATTCCTAGGACGTGGTCTATTTCTACTGTAGTATATGAAGCAACAGATTCCTACAATAAAAAATCCATCTCTGCTTAGCTGGAAGTCTTCTCATTTCAGATGAACTCTCATCAACATCTATAGGTAAGCTTAGACTTATAAAGATGCACAGGATGTAATAAACAATGAAGAAAGGAGAAAATGAGCCCATGGAACAGCAGCTGATTTTAGCTGTCTCCATGGTGTTTCAACTGCATCAAAAATCCTGAATCTTCTTGAAGGATTAAATGTTTCAGCAACAAAGGTCAAGCTTTTATTAAAATGACATACAATTCACAGTCCAGTTGAATTGAAAAAAAGCTATAACTTACCTTGAAAAATTAGTAATTGAGCTATTGAGAATGCTTGGATAATTCAGGAAAAGTTCACCAAGTAATAAAAATAGAGACACCTCTAAGTCAAGTTTGGTAAAGATGGCTTTCTTTCAGTGTAAGTTATTTTACAAAGGTCAGCATTTGAGAAGGATTTGAAGTGAAAGACCAAAATCTTAATAGCCTCATAACATATCCAACTGTGTTAGAAGGTCCCAATTTTCAGAGGTGTGATCAATTACTTAGCCTACAGAGATCACTGATTTGAGCACAGAAAGATACTAAACTATTAGAGAATGTCCAAAGGAGAGCAACAAAAATGGTGAAGGGCCTTGAGGGGAAGGTGTGTGAGGAGCAGCTGAGGGCACTTGGTCTGTTCAGCCTGGAGGAGACTGAGGGGAGAGCTCGTTGCAGTTACAACTTCCTCATGAGGGGAAGTAGAGGGGCAGACACTGATCTCTTCTCTGTGGTGACCAGTGACAGGACCCAAGCTAATGGTCTAACTTTGTGTCAGTGGAGGTTTAGTTTGGATATTAGATAAAGGTTCTTGCCCTAGAGGGTGGCTGGGCACTGGAACAGACCCCACAGGGAAGTGGTCAAAGCACCAAGCCTGACAGAGTTCAAGAAGTGTTTGGACAATGTTCTCAGGCACATGAAGATCCTTGTTGGTCCCTTCTAACTCAGCTTACTCTGTGATCTCAAGATTTGGCAATTCAACAACTATTCCAGGGCCCTGAGGGCACTAAAAGTGATGGCTCTGGTTAGCCTGCCCAGAGGCCTCCACACACCCTGCTGGTAGCCACATCACCTCCAGCCTCAGGCCTGACATTCCTCTTAGAAATGCAGAATACCTCTTTTTGGTCCTACTTCCTTTTGCTCCTTGCTGGGCTCCCTGTTTGTATGCTGGACCAATATTTTGCCCCATCTAGGACTATAGAGAGAGCCTCTCACTCACAGTCAGCTCTGCTGTCCCAGCACAGCCTGACCTCAGGTCCCAGATCCCAGCCTGGAGTAAGCAGCTGTCTCTTTGTTGTGCTCCCTATGCTGTAGCACACTGGTACACCTGAATTAAAATACCTCAACAAAACAAAACAAAAACCAAACCAAACCAACCAACCAACCAAAACCCCAAAAAACAAAAACCAAAAACCAGAAAAGCTCCAGAGAAATCAAAGTTGTTGGAGTTAATGCTGCAAGGTGGTACAGCTTCAACAGTTGCTTGTCTCAAAGAATCACAAAATCAGGGAATTATCAAGGCTGGAAGAGACCTTCAAGTTCATCTAGTCCAACCATCAATCTAGTACCGCCATTACCACACATAAACAAGATCCCCAAGTTTGTATGTTTGGTGGGACAATCCTGGCTAAAGTACAAACCAGACTGAAACACAGGCTGAGTTACAATTTTGAGGTTCTGCAAGAAAAGTTAATAATAATTTATCTTTTTTTTTTTTTTTTTTTTT
>VWYO01009030.1:761417-850028 GCA_013400275.1 Rhadina sibilatrix
TTTTTGCTTGTACCTCTGATTTTTCTTTGAAGTTAGAGGTACAATGATGAACATTGTCTCTCTGAAATCAGAGGTACAATGATGTACATAGAAATGGCTTCTATGAATATTAAACCAGTGCCATCCTCAGTGTCATAGTGAAATATTATTTCATATTTGAAACATTCGTGTGAACTGCAAAATTGGCAAAACTTATAGATTTTCTCTGTTTCTTCTATAACTCCCACAAGCCTGCTAGTAAAAATGTATGAGTTGAGCACCTGTATCATGAGGTTGAGACCAAATATTTTAAGCCTGAAGATTTTACAGAATACTCCACCTTTAATAACAGCACTGAAAAGATTTCAGTCATTCATCAGAGAGTTTTGGTATTAGATAGTGAGGAATCTAAAAAAAAGACCCAGAGAGAAATATTGGGCAGGTGATAGCAAGACATAACAGCAGAATTACCTTTGTGAAATTAGTGTCAACAGCTGTCTTAGTTAATCATGCTCCTGTACCATTTTGAAGTGTGTGTGGACAAACTGGTTGAACTGTGCTGTATAAATATCATGGTGAGAAGTCAGTTCTCAGTTCCTCTGAGCAGCAGAGGAACATATCCTTTATATCTCTTCAGTCTTTTTCTCAACATATTATAGCCTTGGTTCCTAGTATGTTCTTAACTCTTCTCAGAGTTATGTACCTCTAGGACGAATAGATGCTAATAAAGCAATAAAATAGATAGACAAAGTCACCTCTCATCATTGCTATCTTGATTTGTTTCTAAGTCTGCTGGCTGTTCTGAGCTGATCTATCCTGCTGGTCAGGTAACTGTGTTAGGTCATTGTTGATATGAATGGAAGCTGACTAAAAATTAGTAGGGGCATCATGAGGAATTCCCCATAAGCGAATACTAGTTTTGTGGTTTGCTGTTGTTGGTTGGTTGGTTGGTTGGTTTTTGTTTTGTTTGGTTTTTTTCCTGACACACTTATGATGTCTAGCTTTATGTTTTAAATTACTGCAGTGAGTGAAAATGCAAATAACTAAAATCCAGACTCATCAGCAAAGCCACAGTAGAAGGTGAATTAAACTAAAGATTTTGGGCAAGTGCATTTTCTGGGCATCTTTCCTGGTAGGCAGTGTGGTGGCAGTTTGTTTTCACTAGTCTTATTGCTCATGAATTCTTGTGTTTCTAGCAAGAAGACAAGCGAATTATGGCTGATTTAGAAATCTTTAGAGAGGCCTGAAGGTGCAACCTTTAATTTCTTTTCAGGTTCAGACATTGTCTTACAGCTTTGAAATGGTTACTGCTGCCACCTAAAAGATTTTAAACAAATTTTCTGACTCCCTAGATAAGTCCACTGTTATTTAGAAGCACATTGTTTTCATGTCCATGTCAAACTGTTATCTATTATTAGAGTAATAGGACGATATGGAAAAAAATAGTTGCAAATTTTGGAAGCTGTCACATTCATGCCATCATTAATTTTGATTTATTTATTTTTATTTTGGAAGCATCTCTGTAAACAGTAGGAAGGAGAAGTCAGAAAAATGTCAGGTCCTATTAAAAAAATAGAGGATAATTAAACAGGAGGAAGGAGATGAAAACAGTAATTTAAATGCCAGTACAAGTGACAAGCTTGTTAACCTGCACAGTCCATGACAAATAAGAACAATTGAGATGGGTGTAGCAGTGGAGGTGGAAGAAATTCAATCAAATTTTTAAGCAAAAATATGGAGAATAAATCTTTACACCTGCAAGTAATACAGGAGCTCCTCTGTGCTCTGTCTACCAATGTGACTGCAATACACATGTGCACCCTTGGATGAAACACTTCACACAGCAGTGTTTAATGGTAGTTTAATCCATCTTTTTGGAGATATATTGCTTGGGGTTTTTTCCAGTTCTGGGTTTAAATAGCTGTACTCCTTACAAAGTTCAAGGTAGCTGGTTGAAAAGCAGTTAGTTTCAGGTATGACTACTGAACTGTTGTGACAGAAAAATCTTTACTAGAAGGATTCCCATTAGGAGCATTTGCAAAGAAGTTTCTTTTAAACTTAAGAAGTGTCAGACAAATATTTACTATTTCTTATAAACAAAGGAGTACACAAGTGGGAGGAAGAAGCAGAATACCTTCCTCTATCTCATTAGTAATGTTAGAAGTGCACCTTTTCTACTGTCTGCCTTTTCAAAAAGCTGTAAGTGAGCTGAAAAAAACATTTCTAAAGTGTCTGTGACTGTGCCTCTGTGAATGGTAAGGCCAAAATTATAAGAACTATTTAACATTTAATATAAAGGTCAAGCATTAAAAAAAGATAAAATGTGCCCATATTATAGTTCAATAGGAATGTGCTAAGGAAGACTGCTAATTTGGTTCTCCATTACAAAGAAAATAAAAATTTCAGACCCAGTACTGTCACCAATGCATTTGCCTCAGTATGAGCCTTTCTATTAATTTCAATGGGAATTGGATCTATCCTTCTACTCTCTAGGCCAAGCAATGATACCAGTCAGTCTTTAAAACTACATTCTATTCTAAAAGCAGCCTGCAGAATATCACCAATGAAGCATTCCTTTGTGCTCAAAATAGTGTGTCTTTTCAGATGGAAAATACAGAATTCGTAGTCAGAATCAGCATTGGACTCATGCTTGTGTTAATGCTTCTCACTTCTAAAGATGTCAGTTTTTAATTGGCCAGAGTATGCCACTGGAATGGGCAGCCAGACTCCCTAGTTGTAAGTTGGGATAACATCTGTCTTTTCAACTTGCTTTGGCAAAGGAAGCGTGCACAATTTTTTGTTATTCCAAAAGCCCTTGAAGCATGAAGAACACCAAGTTCTACTGAACTGGAACTTCTTCCTTCCACTGCTGCTGTGAATAGTTGATTTCTTTTCTTTCCTTACTTCTTCTTTTTTTTTTTTTTTTTTTTTTTTTTTTTTTTTTTTTTTTTTTTTCCCTCTCTCTATCATTCCCTGAATATTATTTTCCTGTCTTTGGCAATGTTGGTGAAGCTTTTATCACAGAATCACAGAACAAGCTGATTTGGAAGGGACTCTCAAGGAACATGGAACATGATATCCAACCCTTAGTGCTACCATCCCCAAGAGTCACACCGTGTGCCTGAGAGCTTTGTCCAAACACTTCTTGAACATTGCCAGGCTGGTGCTCTGACCACTTCCCTAGGGAGCCTGTTCCAGTGCCAACCACCCTCTGGGGGAAGAATATTTTTTTTTAATATCCAACCCAAACCTTCCCTGACGCAGATTCAGGCCATTTCCTCGAGTCCTGTCACTGGTTACTATGGGGAAGAGATCAGTGCCTGCTCCTCCTTTTCCTGTCATGAGGAAGGTGTAACTGCAATTAGGGCACTCCTCAGTCTCTTCTACAGGCTGAACAGACCAAGTGACCTCAACCATTCCTCATTTGGCTTCCCTTCAAGATCCTTCATCATCTTTGCTGCCCTCCTTTGGATGGTCTTTAATAGTTTCATGCCTTTCTTATACTGTAGCACCTAAAAACTGCCCCCAGGACCTGAGGTGAGGCTGCCCCACTGTAGAGCAGAGGGGACAATCCCCTCTCTTTCCTGGATGGTGATGCTGTGCCTGATGCCCTTCATTTGGGCTCTCAGTTGGCCCTCCTGGCTGCCAGGGCACTGCTGACTCACATTCTACTCACCATTGACCAGGACTCCCAGGCCCCTTTCCACAGCACTGCTCTCCAACCTCTCATTCCCCACCCTTCCTGTAGATCCAGTGTTGCCCCACCCCAGGTGCAGAACCCAGCGTTATTCCTTGTTGAACTTTGTATGCTTGGTGATTGCCCAGTCCTCGAATTTGTTGAGGCCTCTCTGCAGGTACTTTCTGCCTTCAAAGGGAATCCGCAGCTCTCCCAGTTTTGTATCATCTTTGCATTTCCTCTAGTATCCCTTCCAGTCCTGTATCCAGGCCATTTTTGAAGATGTTGAAGAGCAGAGGGTTTGCCGAACTCCATTAGTGACAGGTCTTCATCCTTATGTTATCTAAATTTTAAAATTAAAATTTTTATTTTAATACTCTTTACTCCACAAATGATTCTGGCATACATGTACGACATACTGAAATTATCATTCAGGCAAGCTGTTTGCATATTTTTGTGTGTGATGCTTTAAAACCACACAGTGTCAGTTGGCTTCTAACATTTAGAGCTAAATAGAAATAATGAAGTGAAAAATGGTGCTTAATTCAAAAGCAGAATGCAGATGGCTCTTCAGCAAAGACCGGCCTAATTCTGGTGAGTTTTTATAACACAGGATAAACAGAGCGGTTGAAGAGAGCAGAGGAGAAGGAGGAAAGTGTCAGATGTGCAATAAACCTGAAGAAAGGAAATTGTAAGGCAGCATGGAAAAGAGCAACTAGTTGCACTGAGGTAGAGGTAATGCCATCCAAACTGCTGGAAGTCCTGATCACTTCCAAAAGATGTTTTGGGATGTATTTTAGCTGTTTATCATCCTCCCAGCTTCAACACTGGGCTGGTCTCAAAACTGACTATTTGTATTGTTAAGGAGCAGCAGCCCCCCTAAAACCTAGAGATCAAGAACAAATCCCTGAGCAAACAGGGATGGCCAGAAAAGCCCCTCACCTTTTTTCCAGCATAATTTGGATGTTATCCAGCCCTTGTGAAGGTCATTTTCTATGCACAGTTTTTCACTGAAGGACTAAAGGTGGAAACAAACATGGTGTACTTCCAGCTAAGTCTGAGATGGGGTATTTCAGGTGTGGCAACACCTTTAAAATGTAGACCTCCAGAAGCAACTAAGGACAGTGTTCTTCATGGTATAACGTTATTACATGTGACATGTCTTTGACAGACCTCTTTTATGTGCTTTTAGCCTATGGCAATATGTTATGGGGAGAAGAATTCACTGACATATCCAGGAAAAGAAACCCAATGCATAAAAAATTGAAATGACAAGGTTGACAAGGTTATTTTGTAGCTTTTGTTGCATTATGATAATAACTAACAAACTGGTATGCTGCATCTAAAATTTCTTAGGATAAGTGATGCCTTTTTTTCTCATATTCTCTTCAGTACATTTCAATATTTGCTTTAGAATCTTTCTCCTCTTCTCCCAGTAGAGTAAAATGAAGCATTTTGTGGTTTTTTTCACTAAATACCCCTCTCTGCAGTGTTGCTTTTTGTGTCCTCTGTTAGTGCTGGCAGTTGTTTTTGTTTGGTTTAGTTCTTAGATTGCTTATTTGTTTATGTTACCATCCTGCCTTCTAAATCCAGGAAGGGAAAGTACCACAGCAGCTTTCTCTAGCAAGAAAGATTCTTTGTGTTTGTGTGTACATATACAATTCTTCTATGAGCCCACTGCAGTCACTACTGTGCTTTCTCTATCTTCCCACTTCAGACAGCTCAGTCAGTCTTTCCTAAACAGTAGTTGATTAAAAATGGAAGCACACATGATCAGATCCTTCCTTAACTAGGTTTAATAAGGGAAGAGGGTTTGTGACCCCTTGAAGATGTTGATTATTTTTGTGATTAGATCTTTGCTTTTTTATTCTCAATAGGAACTTCCTTTTTCTCCCCAATCTTTGTGTTTGTTTGTTTTTAATGACTATATAAAACCTTAAAATGAATCAACCTAGATAAAATCACTATGAATGGATTTTATTCACTGAATTCTATGGGCCATTTAAATAAGTTTGCTTAAAATATTGCTAAAAATTTAAGGTAAAAAGTTACTATGAAAAAAAATCTCCAAAATCACATGCACAGAACCATAGGCTTTGAAGATCTATTGGTTCCTTTCTTATTTTTTAACTATCTGAAAAACTTCTTCCATGCAACACAGTATGGAACTAGCTAACTCTTAACAAGCTTCTGAAGCACTAACACACATGCCGTATCTGTCTTGCGCCTGTAACATTTTGTAAACAACTGTGTTTGATGTTTGCTGTTGCTTCTTTGATCATGTAAAATCCACCACAGAGATATGAATATGTTCAACAAAATCGGAGAATATTCATTTTCTAGTTATGGCAGTCACATTGTATCATTAGAAATTTGTTTCCTCACTAATGATGAATTATTTCAAGTGATGCATTCTTGATAAAGGGATCAAATTTACTTGTGACAGATTTTGCAGTTCAGAGGTAAGATCAATAATTTCTCAAGGCATCATGAAACAGCTGTACAATGCAACTGCACACACAAAGAGAACAAATTGGAGGGATTATTTTAAATAAAACTATAAAAAGTCTTGATCATTATCAGAAAAATCTATATCTTTTTCAGGACAATCTGCATTCTTTTTCTGTGAAAAATACACAGACAACACAGTGTATCTATACTAAAATATCTGATAGCTTAAAATACTTCATACTCACTTTTTGTACTCACATATGGTATGTATTAACTTGTATTTTAGTCAATAAAGGTATTTTCTTTATATAAGACAGTTTTCTAACCTAAATGTGCTAGGTTTTTGTTTTCCAAACATCCACAACTGGTATAAATGGTAACACTAGTAAAGACATCTGGAAATTCACCTTTCTGTAATGCATAAGGTTGTATGTGTAGCTAATACTCTGAAGGTAGAAGGAAGCATGCTGGCTGTTCAGCCTAACTGTGGAAATCATGCAGGCTGTATGACCTCCTTCAGAAACCCTGAATTGAGCCTGTAATCTCTGCAGGAGTTTCTGTTTTCCTCAGCCTGCTGAGGAGCTGATAGGAGGCAACCAGAGAGGGGAAGTGAGGTTGGAGGAGTAAGAGGGAGACTATGGGAAGCAATTAGGATTATGCTCTTCCTGGGCTTGTGAAAACACCAGGGTCTCTCTAGCAGAAATTGTAACTGGAATTCGGGAGGTGTTTGTTTTTTTCTGACTGAGCAAGGACTGCTAACACTGTGTGTCTGTGTAGCACACTGTACTATTTAAGGGCAAAAACTAGAGAAATTTCAACGACTAGACACAATGTTAGAAAGACAAAGATAATTTAGGTATATCTCAGCATAGTCTCCAAATGGAAGCCTAATGATTGATCTATATTTCTTAATCTAACTTGCATTAATTCTTTCTATTTAGAAGATAGATTTATGTTTAAATACTCCACCAGTTTTCAACAAACATTAGCACATTTTCAGGCCTATCAAGCAGGAATGTTTGATCCAGTCCTTCTTAGATTAAATTCTTGGGATGCGTATGAATGATTCCTTTAAAATCTATTATTTGTTTCAAATTGAACAGCTATGCCTCTCTGTATTAAGAGAAGAAACGTTAGTGACAATAATCTTCCATTTTATTTTTTTTAACTGTGATATGTTTGAACCTTCCCATTTGAGAGTTGTCCAGATGTTTTGTCTAGTTTGAATGGTTTACGATGAAATGCAGCACTGGAAGCATTGGTGATTTTATGTGAGGTAATTATTTTAAAAGAGTTCTATGTGATTCTTCTGTACAGTGAAGAATAGTTTGAAGTAAATAGTGGAGACATGAGTACTATAGAGCAGCTCCCATCCCTGACACAGAAGCTTGTGAGAAATTAAGAACATAATAATGATAATGATTTAGAAATAAAAGTCTAGTGTCTACAGGTTTCTTTTAGGTAGTATTATATCTCAGAAATTTCCAGCAGAGTTTAGAAGATGCCCATTTTTCATCAGTACATTTATTTTAAAAATGAGAAATAGCTCAGCTTTTAACTGGAATTCAAGCAGAACATGCCAGTGTCGGTCTGATGCTTTTAACTTTGGTTTAAGTGCTTGTGATTTGAAGAATGGAAATAGATAGTAATGGTGAACAGGATTTTGATTAAGTCACCGGAGCTTTCAAACTTACAGGAGTACAGTTATTCTTGAAGGAGTGGGTAGGATTCAAATGGCATGAGCACCACAAATTCCCTCCTAAGGTCTGATGAGCTTCTTCAGACTTAGAGAAAAAAACCCCTAAAATTTATATTATTCTTCATGGGAGATTTCACAAGATATAGCTTAGCAGTCATGTCTTTCATAATATTCTTCTGATATAGTGGCTTCCAGTAATGAGATATTCCTAATGTTGCCTTTAGATCAGCTGTTGTCAGCCTGACATAACTGCATGAGGGGGAAGGGTTACGGTGAGTAGAGATCAAATATGACGGTAAGGGTAAGTTGTAAGAATTTATGTGGAGGATAAGGTGGGCCTACTTTCATTGAGAATTATTAACTTAAAGAAAAACTAACTACAGAATGAGGTAAAAACCTGGGTGATGGCAGCCAAGAGAGTTTAAAGTGGACATCAGTCATGTTAATAATGAGTGTTCAGCTGTAAATATTTTGTTCCCATATACTGAATTGCAATGTGGGGGAAACTATCTGTAATGAAGAAATTTCTCTAGTGAATAATCTCTAGATTACACTAAACAATGTATTTATGCAATGGGGCTGCAAGTGGCCTCTGGGAGCTCTTACCAACCTTTGTGAACATTCATGCTCTCCTAAGGATGTCATCACCTTGGGCTGCTATCCAGCAGTTAGTGTGAGAATAACTTTGTGCTCTATTGAAGCAAGAAACACTACAGAAACAGCCAAAATGTTTAGCAAAACTGTGCTGGAACATCCAAAGGGTGAAAGCAGCGAAAATTTGACATATTTGCTAAAGAGGTCTCCTCTTGTCTGAGTCAGAAAATTTGCCAACCGCCACAGCATATATCACAGAGATATATCACATATATATATCACAGGGACTTCAGAGATAGTAATACTCTTAATTTCTCACTAAGCATGGAGATACCTGCAAGTTTCCCAAGGAAAAATGATGGTAGGAAAATGTGGAATCTTCATCTATGATTCAGCATCAACTTTGGGGATCTGCTTTGATTTAGCAATGATCTAGCTCAATGCTTCCTAAGTTGGTGGTATTAAACCTCACACACAAGCTTTTAATTATCTTGTGGCAATATTTCTTCACACTGATATAACCAACAAAAGGAGGTTTAGAAATGCATGAGAATGTCTGGAGAAGCTTTGTTGACTTTCATAATATCTATGACTAATTTAGGAGCATTTAAAATGGCAAGTAGATTTTAAGTGTAATAAAATGATAATGTCTTATATTTAAATTAACAAAGGATATATAGTTTGTGTTAATGTAATAAAAATAATTTTGCAGAATATTTGTTAATATTACATAAAAGTAGATAAACTATTACGGATGTTTTTGCATTTTGAATGAAACAATGTGAGATGAAGCTGCATGGAGATCATATAACTTGTGAAATGTAAAAATTTAATATTTCTTAAATCAAGTCACCCCCAACACTTGCATGTAAGCCAGGAAATGCTTATAAGGAACAATTATACAGAGATCCCCAAGAACCTCCCCAGGAACTCAACATGCTGAAGTGCCTTTCTAAACTTCCTGTACCTTGATAGAGTATGGGTAATGAACACACAGACTTAAACACCTGTGTGCAGTTGCAGGGCTACAGATTTTTTGGGATCACAAAGGTATTGTGATCAGAGTGTTGCAATCCAATAAATTCCAAAAATGAAACAGCTCAACTGGTAAATGCGGGGAGAGCAATGGGTATTGACTACCTAGCCTTCAGTAAGGCCTTTGACACTGTCCCTCACACAGACAAGCTGTTAGATTATGGGCTGGATAAGAAGAGAGTGAGGTGATTGAAAATGACCTGAATATCTGAGTCCAGAAAGATGTGGCATAAAGGCTGTCTGGAGGCCAGTGACTAGTGGTGTGTCCAGTGGTCAGTGTTGGGTTCAATCCTGTTCAACATCTTCATAATGGGCCTACTGATGACACAAAACTGGAATTAAAGGATGATAAGCCAGAGAGTCATGCTGCCATCCTATGATGGCTGGGATAAATGGGCTGAAAGGAACCTCATGTGCTTCAGCCAGAAGTATGAAGTCCTGCAGCTGGCAGGAAACAATGCAAGGCACCAGTAAATTCTGCAGGCCATGCAGCTGGGAATCAGCTTCACAGAAAAGATGCTGAGGGTCCTGATGGACACCAGGCTTCACATCATTCAGCAACATACCCTTACCACAAAAAAGGTGGAAGATATCTTGGGCTGCATTAAAAAAAAGAGTTGTCAGCAGGTTAAGAGTGGTGACCCTTCCTTCCCCTCTACTGGGCACTGGTGAGGCCACACCCAGAGCTCCGTGTTCAATTCTTGGCTCCCCAGTACAAGAGAAATATGGACTGGAAAGAATCCAACAAAGGGCCAAGAAAATGATGAAAAGGCTGGATCATCCTTCTTATGAGGAAAGACTGAGAGAGCTGGAACAGGTTAGATTTCGGAGAAGAGAAGCCTCAAAGAGGAACTTAGTATTATATATTATAATATATATCATTATACATAGATAACCTGATAGGAGGATGCAGAGAGGACAAAGCTAAGTTCTTTTCAGTGCTGCCCAGTGACAGGACAACAGGCAATGGACACCAATTACAAATACACAGGATGTTCCCACTGAATATCAGGAGGAACTTTTTTTACTCTGAGCATGACGGAACACTTGTACAGCTGCCCAGCAGGTTCTGAAGTCTCTGCCCTTGGAGACCACCAAAAGCCACCAGAACATGGGCAGTCATACCTAGGTGGTCCTTCTTGAGCAAAGGGTTTTGACCAGGTGGACTCCTCAGATCCCTTAACTTCAGACAGTCTGTGATTCTGTGATGATACTGTGTCATCACAATTTCTATTAGTGTGTGAGTTTTATGAGAGTAGAATATCTGAAAATAAAATGGGACCATTCAAATAGATTATAATGAACCAGTGATTGAGATGATTATAAATAGCATACTGGGAAGTTTTTCTGTAAATGAGGTCTCTGAGGAATTTTGATGTTGCCAAGACAGATTTGTTGTGTGCATCATAAATACTCGAGTTCCAGTTTGTAAGAAACTAATAGATTTTTGTAATAAGAACTGTTTAACATACAGCTTGTTCTTTAGATCATGAAGGACACAGTATTTTGTGTACTATTTTATTTTATTTTTTTTTTTTGGTGTGACAAAACCCCTTACAAAATATATTCAATTGCTCTCTCTTTATCTAGCAGGTACTAAAAGAAAAAAATTAGTCCTTCAGACTCGCTGTAGGTACTTAAACCTCTGTTCATCATAAAAATTCACTCAAACACTGCAGTTTTTGTATTATAATGATACTCTCTTTTTAAATGCTTTGATATGCAGAGAAATACTTAACTACTGGCATATGAGCTACTATCCTCTGACATGCTCAAACTCTGTAGGGTTTCTTATTTATGCTGAGACCACTTTATATCTCTCTGACAGCATGAAGTGGGCACATCACATTTGTATTCATTTTCAGGCTTCTTATCACTGCCAAGTTGTTGAAAAGTTCCCTTAGTTTTGATCCACAGTCAAAAGTCCTGCCAGGCATAAAAAATACTAAATGGGAATCAGTCACAGTGCAGAAACCACCCTTTAATATTGGGCTGAATTTTGAGAAAAAAAAAAAAAAGGATTTCAAGTCCAAGTAGATTACCTCATGAACCCCCTCACATGAGGGAGAAAATACATATATTGTGGTAGCAAGTTTGGGTGAGTGCTGTACAATATGGTCTTGAGGGTTTTGTTTTACATTTGAAGCTTTGTTCTCTGTGAAATTCCTAAAAGAATACCGAAGCAAAATGGGTGAACGTTGAACTATGCAGGCAGGGCAGGCTTGTAACCTTCCATATTTTATCTAAAACATATGGCTATATTAGTTCGGTCTTTTATAAATATTTTATTAAATACTTGCTATTAGAAGAAAACTTCCTTGGGAATATTATCTTCTTAAAAAAGTGAATTTCAATATATTGTATAGAACGGTAGGGCTCAGGCTTGTGAATAAACCATATAAACATACCTAGCTCTAATGGCATAAACGGGGAAGAACATCTGAATTCTTGGAGACAATTAGGTATGATGTAAAACATATTTTATATTCCCCAAATTGGAACAGAATCCATGCACGTTTCAAATCATAAAAAGAAGGTTTGCTTAAAAAGAACCAACTGTAGCACAACTAATTTTCACAGCAATTAAAAGTTGTAGATTAGTAAACAAATTTGGATGTAAGGAATCTAATTTTCATAATAAGTTAATTCATTAAAACATAAGGGGTAGGAGATAAAAAAGGAAGAATATTATATCATTCTATCATTCAATAAGTATTTAAACAAACTTAGATGCTTGTCTCAGTAACAAAATGAAAATGCTCTAAAAAGGAAAAAAAAAATTCCCAAACCAGCATATGATTTTGTCCTAGATCTTCCCAGATCTATTAATTTCACTGCTATAGGTGTCAGTATTCCCATTCCTAATGAGATTTTAGCTTGTGCAAACGTTCTGGTATTGCTGGACTTTTTCATCAGCTTTTTATTATCTCTTCAGCTATATCAAATATCTGCTTCAAAACAAATATACTTTATGCTCTCTCCACAACTTTCTTCAGCATGCAGAAGAAATACATGTGTATGATTGATTATTTGAGGATCAAATATGTGTCCCACTGTATGATTTCTAACCAGTTTTTAAGAGACTGACTGCTTTTTGATGTTTGTGTTACTCAGAGCTCTGGGCAACACCCGTCACTGTTGTTCACAAGATGGATGGTTGTAACTGCTATTATGTCTACTGTGTGCAGTCTCAGAGAGCCACTAATATAAATGTTGTATGCTTTATTGCTTCATGGAAAAATGAGCCTCTTAATGCAGCAAGGCTCTGGTTATTCTTCATTACCTGAAATACTGTGGAAGAGCTTGTATGTCTAATGAGAATTATAGATTCAGTGCAGAGTGTACAAAATATAATTATCACTGTTTCCAGACTTAAAAGGGTCTTATTCATCATGTGCAAAAATATTCAAGGAACATTAAGAAACTTTGTTCTTACTTATTACACTGACTGCATAGAAAAATGCATAATTAAAGAAGGAAACCTAAATCTTCTAATTTCCATAGGTCTTTTTTGAACCATTTGTTTGACAGGGAATGAACGTGAAGCTCGGTGTGACAGAACCTTGTAGCTATACACAACCATTGTCTGTTTTTCTCCTTCTGTTTCTGTCTATAGCCATGTACAATGGATGATAACTAATGCAACTTTGTCTTCAATTTTGCAGTAATGTGGTAAATGAAGACTGTAGATCAGAATCTAAATAACTTCTAAATATATAGAGACTGCAGGACATTAGGAAAAAATGTATAATATTTTGTTTACTGTTTAAGTGGAGTTGTTGGTGTTTAAACCTGGCTTTTCCTCCATAAAAATAAATTCAGTAATGTGACTGTCTATATCTATGTATGTGCCTTACAACATAACCACTTCTCACATGCAAATAAGTAACAGATACTTATCATGTTCTAGAGTTATAGCTAGCATTATGGTCCTATCATAGACTTTTTAGGAAAAATCCAAAGGACTTATGTACATATTTTCATAGTAAAATGGTACGAGAAAAAAGTGGAAAAAAACTCATAGGGGTTATGAGATTTTTTTGTTAAATATATTTTGGTTTTAATTAAGTGCCAATCTTAGATTGAATGTGACACAAATTTCCACGTATTCAATCATGGGCAGCAGATTTTCAGAAACACTAGAACAAAAAAGCCTTAAAATAATTAGCTGGGTTCATAGTTCAGCTTTAATGTGGCCTTTTTTCTCTTAGGTTAAACTCAGTCTTTAAGAGATAATCTTTTATTTGTGGGGACTAATCTCTGAAATTAATAATTATATTAAAAAAAATGCCAGAACATGTTAGCACTCAGAGAATTGTACTGAGATTAACTTCCAAATTTACTTCCTTGCTACAGCAAAATTGCAGGAACAGGAGCAACTTTACTACATCATGCTAAGTGACCAAGTTTCTCATAGATTTAATTTTCCTCTGATCTGTATGAAAGAGCTAGGAAAACAGAATAAAGTTGCCTTTACATGGACAGACTCCAGTAAATGAGAGAGAGGGAATATTTTCTGCCCATTAGCTAAGGGAACCCAATACCTGGGAATGGAAAAGACCATATTCCTGTCTAAAAATTATTAATATAAAATTGATAAAGTAATTAATGTAATAATACCACCACCACCACCAATAATAAAGCTTAGATCTTATAATATATATGAATATTGTTATTTGCACTGAGATAAGGCACAGATCTTTCATTCATCTTTTACTACGAAGAGTGAAAAAACCACTGATTTTATTGCCATGCTTTCTCCTGTCTCTTGCCATATGATCAGTGAATTATTCCATGGAATGATGAATAACTTATTGGCAAGGTTATTGTGAGACCTACTCAGAATATTCTTTAACATGGTAATTGATTTGCTGTCTATGTAGACAAGTTCTATATACTTTCAATGTCATGCATCAGCTGCCTCACTGCAGTGACAAAAGTTAGGTGATACATAAAAGTTGAAATTGTCCTCTAATTCAGTCTTTACATGTTAAAAAAAAAAAAAAAAAAAAACAACTAATAAGAACATTATGAATTTTAAGGAACTGAAAAATAAATAAATATAACTGTGCTGAATTAGGGAATTTGTGTGTGAATGTGCTTTGAAGATCTTCTCTCCTCAGATATACAGTACAAAGTACAGATTTCTGAAAAATCCTTTGATCCATTACAGTCTGTCAGTAACCTCAATAATATATTTACAGACCTTTCGTCCTTCAAGGAGAATTGTCATCAATTTCATGGGTGATATAAAAAAGCAACCTTTTTTCTATACATTGTTTTTATAACCTTTTAAGCTAGAATTAAGCTATTTTTAAAGAATGAAAAGATGCTCTTTGGCCAAAATAGTATTGAGTATGATGGAGCTAAGAATGCTCTGCATTAACCTCATTTAAGACAGTAGGTTTACTTCTACATTTACCAGGTAAGAAACAGAACTACTGCAATATAAGAGATTAAAGTGGATAATTGCATTATTTTAAATGGATGTAGGGTTTATACCCAAACTAATAGGGGAGTGCTAAATCACTGAAACAATGTAGTATTTCTTTCTAGTCTGATTAATGAATCATATAAGCATGTGTACCTGTCTAGGTTTTCAAAATCACCATCATAAGAGTAACCAGGGGTGTACTGGGAGAGAGAGAGGGAGTGACAAAACAAAACAAAACAAAACCTTAGAGTTTTGTTACTCAGATCTATTCATTTATCCCTAATTACCATAGAACCCTGTTCATTGCTGTTGCTGATACTTGCATCACAAAGCACTATAGAAGACATTTATATAACAGCCTAATAAATTAGAATTTTGAAGTGAAATTGGCTCTTTTTTCCCTTCTGTAAGCAGAAAAAAAATGCAAATTCAGATGACAAATCTCTAGAATGAAGTCACTTTACAGATGTGGTAAATCAAATTAAGAGCTCTTTTATAATATTGAGCAAATGGCAGCTGTACAAAATTACTCATTTGTAAGCCTCATCTATTACAGTTAATTTTGCTGACTTCAAGTACTTAATTTACATTTGTTAAACTAGCTAAATAATGTAGGAGGTGGTACGAATGGTATGTTTGTTCATAGCAGAATTTATCATGTAGCTTAGGATACAAGTGTTTTGCCTACTTCATCATTTCCTTCTTTTCTTGACAGCTTTAATCAATGAAATTGAATTGCTAAAAGGTATTTTTAAGACTTATTTTAGAGCTGGAATCTACTTTTTAAAGGATAATCAGATCATGGTAAAAATATCTCAGCAAAGAACACAAAAGTTAGTAGAAAGTTTGAGGCTGTCTTAACTTTTGCTTTCTGATACCTTAGAAATGCTATCACCTTCTTGACCCTACCTATTTCTTTGGAGCATGACCAACAGAATTAAAAAGTTTCACAACACCATGACTATTTGTATGGCTGATGCTGAGACTGGGAGGACGCATAAACTTTCAGGTTATTTTTCCTAATGATGCAAGCATATATTCATAATTTAGGGTGATACATGCCAGAGTTAGTTTTGGACTCCGCAGGGAGCCAACCATATAGGTAGCAGGTAAGCTTCTCCTCTATTAGATTAATTTTGGTGCCAGAGTCTGCTGGGAATACTCAGGTGCAAACATTTTATTGACCTTAGTGAAAAAGGAAATGGTTTTTCTGATATGCTATTACACCTGGTTTTCAGGATTGTTTGGAGTGTATAAATTGAAGAAAATTGCATTAAAACAAAATAATAAAAAAAAATTAATGCTCTTAATATACAAACACAAACTCCTGTCACAGATTTTTCTCTGCTAGAAGTTTTTCAGCAAAAATACATAGATTTAATTATTGCTTGGCAGAGGGGAAAATAAAGGCATACTTAAGATAGAACAAATTACCTTGACGTATTTGGGTAAAGGCATGGGATAGTTACCACTTTTCTGAGGTCACTTTTGTAAACTGACTACCAGAACGTTTTATATAAGAACACAGAAATACCCAGAGGTATTTTACGAAGTTAGTAGGTCTCAATGTTTCTGTTTACAAAGTGATTTTTCATTCTTTTGGTAATTCCCAATAATTTACTTCCTTGGCAACTGCCACCAAACACTTAGTTACTCTGTGACCATACTACTGTCACAACTTCAAGATTACTCATAAAGGGTGACCTCAGAAACCATGATGATGTGCCAGGTTAGTGTTATTTTTACTCATATGTAAAACTTTTCTTGTTTCAGATTTCATCAGCCATCTTAATTTCTTCAACAAAATGGCTGTCAAGCATTGGAACAGGCTGGCCAGGGAAGTGGTGGAGTCTCCTCCCCTGGAGTTATAGAAGAGATGTAGAGACGTGGCCCTTAGAGATGTGGTTTAGTGGTAGGTTTAGTTATGTCAGGTTAATGGTTGGACTTGATGATCTTAAAGGTCTTTTCCAACCTGAATTATTCTATAATACTTATCCTACAGTTTGTCTCAGGAGGACCTTTGGAAATTCTGCAGTTGGTTCTTGCCTCAACTACAACTTTCATATTGTTATTATAACACTAATGTAGCTACATAAATATTTTAACATTAATAAATTTTGTATCTCCATCAAACTTTAGGCTTACTCCTTACTTTTCCAGACCATTTTTGGATGCTTTGAACAACACAGGACACAGCAGGTGCTCATCTGCTTCTCCACTGTGGGCTTCCTTTCTAAAGAAGTACTCCACTCACTGTAACTGACTATTTGCTTCCACTCTCTCAGAGTATTTTTTTTTATACTAGGACCTTTTTTATGCCATGGTCGATTAGTTTTCCTCAAGACCTCTGGTAGGTTATGCAAAGCAGATTGTGCACATGCTTGCTGATAACTTCAATGAAGGACAAGATGTTGGTAGAACAGTAATTTCCTTTGAAGAACTTTTATTGGCTCTAGCAAAGAAATTTGTATTAATCCAGTTCACTAATTCTGTCCTTTTTATTGAAATGGCAGTAGACAAAGTGAAATGAATGTGAGTTTACTGCTAATCAACATGAAATCCTACTGTATGTTATTAATCTTAGTGGATCTTTGTATAGTAACTGATAAAACATTAGAAATGCACAGGAGTTTAGAGGAACATGAGCAAGTGATACACTGACAATGCAAGCTGATGTCATCAGTCACTCTGAGTTAAATAGTGTAGCAAGAAAGCACCACAGACAAGAGATTTCAAAAGTATGTAGAACTGAGACTTCATTTTTTGAGTTTTAAAACACACTTAACCAGAACCAACTGACTCAGACACTTCTGTAAAACTGATAAAAAATACTGGTAGAAAGAACTGTGGACTTAGCATAACTAACTTCTGCTCTTTTTTCTCCTGCAGAAGAAATCTGAAACTTAAATTTATATTGCAAAATTAGGTGATTTATTTGTGTATTCTTCTTATCTAATCTACTTACTTAATGCATGGCTGCATGATGAACTTTAAGCTATTTGTAGTTTGCTCTCATGAATGCTTTGTACCTCTGGGAGTAATTTTGAATATCTTCCTTGGTCTAACTACCTGGAGAGGATTCAACAAGCAATTTGCATGCATGTCAATAAAATGGAGTTCTTTTGGGCAAGAATATCTGAGACATTTATTGAGTCAATATTGGGTGGGGGAATGAGAAAATATAAGATTTGATTAATATTTGCATTTGCCTCTCAATTATTGTTTGTGAGTCCTACTTATTGAATTGTAGTCTTCCTTGCTAGGATTGATATTCTGAATCCTGGTAAATTGTTTATAGTACAGTAAGTACAGGATCCTGATGCAGCATTTTAAAAGCATCCTGAATATAAGTACAAAAATAACATTACTGCTTATGTTGACAAACCTGTGCCTGAAGTTATACCAGACAATTTGAAATCTCTCAATTAGAATTTTTCTCAGCTTTAGAATATTTATGTTACTGACATGAATGTTCTTTCTATTTTCATCAATGTATTAAACACAAGAGAACACACATTTGAAGACAAATGTCTTATCTTCAAGAAAATCTGCACTATTTGGTGATTTTTTCTAAAGCTTAATCAACTGCTTATTTTGACATTGTCATGGGTTAACATTGATTTCACAAGTATCTCAGTGTCTCTGCACAACCCTGATGCTGCCACAAGTAGTTTTTAATAGATGAGGGAAAAAGTAATTGGGGGTTTCATAATACATTTTCAGCTGTCAGTACAGAAGACCAACTCCACTAAAATCTAACTTAAAGTGCCATGCAAAATTCTGAATTTTCTTTCAGGGGTGCTGGTGGAGTTCACTACCCACAAAGTAAAATGGTGCAGGCAGGCATACACGCATACAACAAAGCCAAACAAAGAAAGAAAGGAGAACAAAAGAAAGAGAAAGATAATGTAATATTTCCAAGAAATGTGGATGCCATCTTTTTACAAAAATGTATCTACATGTTATATTTGATTCATACATTTTGAAAAACAGGCCTCAGGAAGTTTTGTGTTATTAAAAGGGGGTACGACTGTTGGTTTCAGATGGCAGTATGAGATTAAAAAAAAAAAAAAAAAAAGGAAAGATAAAACCTCAGACCAAGGAGAAAGAAATCTTTTCAATATTTGTGTTAAATAACAAAAAAAAAAAAGTAATCTAAAATATAAAAAGATGGTTAAATCTCCACAGAATTCATATACTGTAATCAAAATTCTGATCTTTACCAAAGTAATTTTATTAGTATAAATGCCAGTTAATGGTATGACTTTTTTTTTCTAAATTTTTAGTTCAGTGTAGTTGTATCAATGAGTGTCTTTACATAAAATCTCTCTTTCTATGTTTTAATTTGAAAATGTGTATTTATAACCTTCCTTCATGAAAAGATTAAGCTACTTGTGATTTTGCATTGCTGCTAGGTTATCACCAGGAACTGGCACATTGATTATATCACCATGATCAGAAATGGTAAACACTGGTCTGTGACAAGGAGCTCCTCATCCTACTCCTACACATACAACCAAGTGAAAGGACTGCTGCAGTATTGCAGAGCTTCACACCTGTCAGCCAGGCTCTGCCTGATCATGGTCTTCTACAAATGCAATGCTGCATTTAGACCAAGACTACAAAAACTGGTCACAGAATTACGAAATACTGTAAATCTGAAATTTGGGGCCTGTAAAAATCTTTGAAGATGCTTGAAGTAATAAGTCAAATCATAAACAACCAGCCAAAGAGCTAGTTGGGAAACAAATTTTAGCCCCAGGGAGGGCAAATAGTGAAGCAAGGAGTCAGTAGGGTGATTCAAACACATAATGAGGGAACCACAGAATGGTTTGAGTTGGAAGGGACCTTAAAGATCATCAGGTTCCAATCCCCCTGCAATAGACAGGGACACCTGCCACTAGACCAGGTTGCTCAAAGCCCCATCCAACCTGGCCTTGAACATCTCTAGGAACTGAGCATCCGTAGCTTCTTTGGGCAAACTGTCCCTGTGCCTCATCACCCCCTGAATAAAGAATTTATTCCTAATATCTAATTGAATCATGTCCTCTTTCAGTTTTAAACCATTACCCCTTATCCTGTCACTACCTGCCTATATAAAATGTCCCTTTCCATTCTTTTATAAGAACCCTTAAGGTATTAGAGGGCCTCTAATGGGGTCTCCCTGAAGCCTCTTCTCCAGGCTGAACAAATCCAGCTCTCTCAGCCTGCCTTTATAGGAGAGGTGTCCCAGCCCTCTGATTATCTTCATGGGTTCCTCTGCACTTGCTCTAACAGGCCCTCATCTTTCTTGTGCTGAGGACAGCAGAGCTGGATAAGTATTTCAGGAGCAACCTCACAAGGGCAAATGACAGGTGGGATCTGTGTCACTGGAGGGTTGATGCATTTCTTGCTCCTGTGTTAATGTATAGTTGAAAAATTAATTTTCTAGAGATGACAAGATTCTTCCTGATGAAAAGACAAAGAGGGATAGCACTGAATAGAAAGAAGGTAAAATTCAAAGATTTCAAGGAGAAGGGGAGGATGGAGTGTGAAAGGGTGGAGGAGTAGACTGTTCTGTGAGGTGGGGTCTGGATCCATTGTACACATCAGCTCAGACACTGCATCAATGTCTGCCTAAGGCAATGTGAGGAGAGCTCTCAGCTGTTTAAAGTAGAAGGGGTCTAAAGGAATGTGAATCATCAGTATATCTGAATACCTAGTAACATTGACAAGAACATTATTGTGTATTGACCAACAGCCAGGCATTTGAAGGCTTTTAAAAATGGAGGTGTAAATGATGCAAAAAGTTGGCATTATAGGTTTAGTAAAGAAAATCATGTAATCTTCTAGTCAACTCTGTAAAAAAAGGGATTTTTGAGTATTTTCAACATTGACAGAAAGAAGTTTCTCAGCCAGACAAGGAAGCCTTAAGACTTGTCAAGAAATATAAGCATAGATTTGAGGTATGTCCAAGTTAGACACTTGATAGGGAATTTCTGTAAGAAAACATGGCCCAAAATTGTTCATAAGAGCATCATTTTAGACCACTAACAATTTAAGAGTATCTAATTTAATCTAATTATTTAATCATTATCTGGGATTTGGTGTTCAGTACTGGTTTGTGCTTATTATTACTTGACCTGTTAGCACAGGAATGAAAGTTGCTTTATTCTTATCTCAGAAAAATAAAAAAGTGATTTTTATTTTGTTAAAAGAATTAAGAGGCAATTTTGCATACATGCAAAATACTATGTGTAAGACAGAAAGTTCTTGCAGAATAAATGGAACTGGAAGGGGGAGAGAGGGAGAGGCAGAGTTTGGAGTTCTTCTGGTTGTGATGAAATTCAAGTTAACAAAAAACATCAGCTGACTTCAGTGCATAAAAAATCTGCTCTTTCAAAAGGATACAGACATGCAATTATGAATATTGAGGCTTTATTATTTGAAAATTGGATTGGGAAAAAACTCTAGAACACATTTTTATTTCAAAAACAAAGTTTTTATTCCCCTTTTTAATACAAGTTTGTGTTACCAAAATGAGCTGCTATTGACAACTTGGGAAATCGATGTGTGTACCTGGTATAAGTAGTTTTAAAGGTACTTTTTTAACTGCTACCTTTAAAGATCTTAGCTACCATTCTTACAAGGTAAGCATTTGTAATGCTTAGTAAGTGAGCATGAGTAGCCAAGAGACCTATCATACTCCCTAGAGGCAGTTTCTGAGTCCAAACAGCAATCAAGGCCTAAATCCTCTATAAAATGTAAGAATTTAGCAGTATAAATTTAATACACTGTATCTGCTGGTACTTAGAGAGAGAGAGATATGAAATAAAAAGAATATAAAGATTTCCAGGCTGTCCATCAGCTCCATGGTTCTTGCAGTGTTTTTAGGGTCAATGCTTTTTGTTTTAAGAAAGAAGTTGACCTATTCTTAACATTTAGTAAGTGCCAGATATTCTCATTATTTCTGCCAAGTAAGCTGATGCAGTGTACAAACTCTTATAGTGGTTTTCCAGCCAGGAGTAGATTGGTAGCACTTAACTTTTTTGTAGGAATTAACCTTTCTTGGTTTTGGTTCTGCACACTACAGGGAAAATATAAAAAGGCAAAGCAGAGGGAACAGGGTGAGGAGAACCCAACCCCAGGCCTCTGTGGCTGCTTTGAACAAAAATACACTTCTGTTGGTTATTGTAATGCATACAGAAAGCATGGTTTCTAAGTTGCAGCTCTTAGTGAAAAGGCTTATTTTTAATGTAATGTGTAATAGCATAGACACAAAAAAACCCTCTTCTAAATGGTTTATTAAACACATTCTCAGTTAAATATCTGTATTTAAAAAAAATTCTCTTCTATTGAAACCACATTATTAATTTTCATTTTGGATCCATCCTACATCTGTTGAAGTTCAGAGATAGTTCACCTTTTCTATTGAGGCTCTGCTGGTACAAGAGATAGTGGAGTGCAGAGGGAAAGCAAACACTTGGCTCTGCAGACCTTTCTACCACTTATGAAAGCAGGTAAGAAGGAAATGCTGAGACTGCCTTTTAAAAGCTTAAAACAAAGTGTGTGCTAAGTATTCACTTAGATTGGTGTGAATGAATTCCTGACTGAATTCCTGAAAGGAGGAGATGACCTAAGAGGGGATTAATTAATAAAAAATGTTATTAATTTGATATTTAAGTCATTTAGCCACTATAAAAACAAAAATTCAGAATATTGTTTCTATAGTCAGCTTTGTAGAGTTCAACTTTGATCATGCTATTAAAAAAGGAGCAAGTAATTGAATAAATCCAAACTTCTGCATTGTTTTCTTAGGACTCAGTAAGAGCTTGCTTTCTTGTTTTCTCCACTCCACATATTTATCACAAGTTAAATTTGAAAAGACCTAAATTTAATTATGATCTGAGATTTTCTGTGTCTAAATTAAGTAAATTGAACTGTGTTCTACTGTAAAAAAAACCAAAAAAGATAGTTTAATACTTGTGTTTGAGTTGTATTTGGTTTGTATTATCAGTATTGATTCTATGCTGTTACATTTTTTATAGTTCAGAGTCATGTATTATTAACCCTTTTGAAGCCACTGTGAAGAGTACTGTTACTATAATGAAGATGCTGACTTTGGTGTCATAATTTTCATGTCTAGAAGCAGTAGCGCAAGCTTCAGTAATATTTATAAACATAAATGGATTACAAAAAAAATGTAAGGCATCATTTAAATTAATAATTCTCCTCTATTCTAGGCTTTGTAAGTGAAGCTGTGTAGGTTATAGTCAGCACAAGGTTTAACCTGATTATAACACATCTTTTCTGGGAATGACTGAGAGACAGCATCACTTTGTTTGCAAGGATTGAACTCCTCTGTCCTCACAACACTATGGAGAGAAAAGAAGGGAAGAACAAATTTGAACTAGTTGTCCTTTCTTTTAGTGTTCAGGGGAGCTTTATTTTGCCTAGCAGACCAACATATTTGTTTAAATATATATGTTAAGTCTTCTTCAGTGTTTATTTCTTTTTGAAAGTTATATATACTTGACATGACTTCATGATGTTGAGCTCATTGTCCTAAATCAGACATAGAAAAACTAAAAAAAAAGAGCTTGCTTTCAATTTTTTTCCATCAGTGGAGTTTTTTGTATATATATATATATATTTTTTTTTTTTTTGGTTACTAAAAGATAGTGACTATAGCAATTTTGAATTATTTTGAAATAATATGAATTTAGAGTTCTAAGTTAGCTAAACAATTCTATAAATTCTGCTCTGTGCCTTTATTTTACATTTAGTTTAAGGCCCTGTACAACTAATGAGTGAATCATGTTTTTTGGTTAATGTTCTGGAGCACCACTTGCTTTTGTTTTCTGCTTTGCAACAGCAGTCCTGGCTTTTCACACAATTACAGAAAAAGATAGCAGATTATCTGCTGAATTAAGATGTGCTGACTGAACAATATTAGAAAAATTTCCTCATGCTGTGAAGTGTTCACTGTGAATCCCTTTTCAAGTGGGTTGTCTTGGAAGTCACTTTTCCTTGAAAAGAGATAAATGCCATAGTTTATCCCTTTTTATGGGATCACCTTACCTTCTGGAATACAGAATGCATGCATACTTGAATAGTAAAAATTTCTAAGATTATTTTTAAGATGCTTCCTTATTGCTACCTCCTTTTCTCCAGGCTCCCCTGATGGTCCTTGCGAGTCTCGTGGTCCAGACTCCTCACTAGGTTCATTGCTTTTCCTTGATCTGAAAATACTCAAACTATGGATGTAAACCAACTGAAACTAAACATGAGTGATGATGAGCTCTACATCAGCCATCATGTACAAGAAATGATACATAGATTACCCTGTGTAGCTTTCTAAACATTAATTCAAAATTACACTGAGTAATTTTAAGTAATCGAAAGACTAAAAGTACCAGAAAATTTGGTGGCAGCACTAAACATTTTAAACACATAGACTGGTTAGAAAGGCTAGATAGACTTAGGTTCTTGAATCTGGTAAAGAAAAAAAAGCAAATAAGTGCATGGAGAACATGCATGGAGCCAAATGGCAAGGAGAAGGTAGGGTGATTAATAACTCTGATAGCTCGAGGACTAGTGAGTTCAAAATCAAATTATTATGTATCAAGCCTAAACCAGGAAGTATTTTTCACCTGATGTGTCATTTAATTTTTTTTTTTTTGCCAGAGAATGTTATGAAGCTCAAAACTATGAACTCAAAAAGGGATTAAAGAAACCCATAGGCAGGATCCATCAGGCATTAAACAGCTATGAAATATGATGCTTTGAATAAAGCCTCTAGCTCATGTCAAAAACCGAGGGAAAACATACCCCAGGAAAACATACCCAAGGAAAACTCTCTGCTTGCTGTTTTCCACTCATTCCTTATCAAGTGCCTGAAGATTTCTGGTACGTAATGAGAATATTTCTGTTAAAACTTTACATATAGGCAGTTGCTGAGTTAACTATACCTGCAGAGAAGAAGATAACTGAAGTGCCAAAAGTGGCACAATGAGAAATAGTAGTGACAATAATTTTGCCAAATTGATCCCATTCTGCAGGAGGTGGAACACAGAAAAGCTGGAGCTTTTATTCTGGGACTTGCTGTTTAAGGCCTCCAGTGTACATGCTGGACTCTTCAGGCATAAAGTTAGTACCTCTCAGGAAGGAGGTTTTCTGACACTGACCATGAGTGCATAGAGCTACCACCATAGAGCTTACCTGAACAGATAACATGGATTTTAAGAAATCCTTTCTTAAAATAGTATTTAAATATAGGAACATTATTTGCTGTATTATAAGGTTAGTACCTCTCACAAGACCTTACAGCTTCCCAAGAACATTGCGTATTGAGGAGCAAGCCGATGCCTCTTCTTCCAACTGATATGAGTATCATATCCATGCATTTCATGGTTATCTCCATGAATTTTGCCAAGCCCATCTAATCGTCTGCATTGTTAATGGGTCTCCTTCTGTCAGCTATGAAGAGTAATAATGCATAGTACCACTAAACTGGCTTTTGTCCATAGAATGTAATACTTTTTGTGGTAATTTCAAAGAAAAATATATAAGATTCTGAACAAATAATGAAAACCTAGTTGTATATTGTATTTCTTAGGCTTGCTATCCCCCTCAAGTCAATCATGATTTAGATATGAATTGAGTTGAGCTCTGTGATTTCTTGGGGATCAAAGTATCACTTACTTGCAGCAAACCAATCATTTTAGCCTTAATTTTCAACATGGCAGACCTTCTGAATGACTTTGTTTGACTAATCACATTGAGAAGGCTTCTCCTCAAATCTGAGAATCCAGCTACTGCATTTGAGAGCTTTTTTGTTGAATGCATTTCTTGGAGTCTCCTATGTGGTCTCTTGCTCTTGTCTTTTTTTAATAGATCCCTCCTGGTATATCTGGAGACTCATACACTTGTGTGCATACTTGCAAAAGTATTTTTGCAAGTATTGGCATGCTATTCACAGGAATTTTAAAAGTTTAGTAGTATTACAGTTATGCCTAGAAATCAGGAGTTGAGCTCTTCACAATGGCAGGCAGCAAATACACAACAGAGGTTATAAACACTTCTGTGCCTTTAATAACAAGGTATCTCAGGGTTCTATAGCCCCTACCCTGGTTTTACTATAGGACTTTCAGTTTCATAATTTGGAAAAAATAAAATAGCAGGAATTTAGATTATGTTGAAACACAAAGTGAAACTCATTTTTCTCTGATTGATCATGACTGTGTTAACTTTCTTGGCTCTTCCAAGTATCAGATACAGCTAGGATTCTGGGATTTTTCTTTCAGGAAAGTCAAGAAATATTCCAGAGTTATCATTTTGGCTCCTTTCAAGGACCCAAAGTTACAAAAGGAAACATTTTCATGCTAGAGTCTCCATATAGCTGCTTTTCAACCTATTTAAACAGTGAAAATTTGTTTTAGATCTCAACCCTATGATGGCATACACAACTTTGAACTTGTGAACAGTATCATTAGGTTCAGACAAAGTCATTCTCATGCCTTCCTTTCTGACAGCCACTGTGATATTAATAAATGTTCCTGCATGTAGACTTAGAAAGAAGACATCAAAGAACTTGCACAACGCAGTATGAATAGGCACAGTATTTTTGGCAGCCGTGTAACCAGTATTATTTCCAAAGCAATAAAAATATAGATATGGATGTGTTTGAAATTCTTAGCTTTGTATAGGGTCTGTACATTCAAGTGTACTGCCAAAATTAATTATTTTTCTGAAATCATAAGTGTTTTCTTTCATTCAAACAAAATGAAAATTGCAATTAACTCACTATCAATTGCACAGTTTTTAAGTACACCTGGAAATTGATTTCATCTAGTTGGTTTAGCAAATTAAAGAACTACCTCTGTGATATCTACCCTTTTCTATCTATTTATAAAATATCATCTGAGACTATGAAGTGCAGTTTGACAGGAAATTATATTGTGCTGGCTCTCCTGGTGCTCCAAAGCAAATAAAGCAGGCAGAAAGAAGTGTATTTGCTGTGTAAGTGCAGCCGGGAGGTTTAGTTTTACATTCCATTATTCCTGTAGCAGTTGTAGAAAATCATCAGTATGTGATGCATAGTGATGTAAAGGTACTGCATTTAAGGGACTAATTTGAATTCATACTGAAATCTATTAATTGCTTTCAAGTTTGTAATCCAGTGGTAAGGAGAGTGAAATCCAATATGGTTCACTGTAATTTCAGCTCTCCTATATGAAGCTAGATTGTTCCACTCTAGAAGACAGGAAGCTTTAGTGTCAGCCAGATGAATCAGTTTGTACATGGATTAATCAGACATTATGTGTTACAATTTATCCATTTACATAAGATTTTTGGCATGCTGCTAACATTAAAGGTAAGGAAATGAGACTCAACACTGAAAATATGCAATATCTGTTCTTCTTTTCTGGAATGCACTCACACATACATTTAACATTAAGTACCATTGGCATTTTTATCTCGTTTTTATTTATTTTTTTTTAATCTTTGTTGGAATAATAACTCTAAAAATGTTGAAATTAATGAAGATTTCAGAATCAGAACATTATGATGAAAGAGCAAAGGGTAACTTCAGGGAGGATTTTCCCTGCATGTGCACTGTAGGATTCAGTAAAAAAATTCCATTTATGAAATTCTCATTATGGTGTTTTACACTTTGAGGAAATGTTAACTGCTAGTCATAATGGTTGGAATAAGGTAAGTCTGAAACAAACTCCGAAATTCTAGGAAGCAACTACTTAATCAGAATTTCTCATTAAGCTTAGGAGCTAGTATAAAAAAACAGTATCTAGCATTTTGTCAGTTGAGCGAAGAGGTAATTAAGAATTAGCATTGTCTTTAAAATTAGAAATTATTGCAGCTTCCTTTGCTTAAAGATTATATGTTGTCTTCCCACACTTCATTCTGAATTGTACCTTATAAAAATTAATTGAATTCTGATATTCTCAAACTATAATTTTTTTGCATAGACTGATGTATAAAGGAGTTAGCATCTTGTTTCAGCATTATGCAAAAGATTACTGATTTCAAATATTAATTTAGGGAGCTCCATTTAGAGTTTTCAAGGTTTAAACCTCTAAGGCAAATCAACCCCACACAGATGCTCTCTCAATCTGCCCAATGCAGAGAGAGGGAGAGATTTGCAAGGGTAAAGTGAGAAAACTTCTGCGTTGAAATATGGGCAGTTTGATAGGTAAAGCAAAAGCCACACACACAAGCAAAGAAATTTATTTATTCCTATTGGCAGGCAGAGGAATGGTTTAACCATTTCCAGGAAAGAAAAGCTGCTTAACATGTAATGGCTGTTGGGGAAAACAAATGCCAAAACTCCCATTTTTATTCCCCCTATATTTTATTACTGAGCTCAATACCATATTTTGTGGCATTTCAGTTCACTTTTCCTGTTTGTGTCACCTTCCAACCTCCTACGCATCCCCAGTCCACCTACTGTTAGGAGAATATGAGACAAACAAAAAGGTTTTGAGGCTGTGTGAGCACTGTTCAGCAAGAGGGAAAACATCCCTGTGTTTTCAAGACTGGTTTGCTCACAATTCCAAAGCATATCCCAGACAAAAACCAGTACAGAATTCAGCAATTTGCGGTATATTCCTTTGCTGAAGGTACTGCAGTCCTCTGCAAGGGCTTGCAATTCAGTTGCTGTATAATCATAATGCTTGGGGCTCAGGGAATGGTTTATTGATGGACTTGGCAGTGTTTGGTTAGCACTTGGACTCAGAGATCTTTTCCAACCTAAAGGATTCTATGATTCTATGATTTTAGGATTTTAATTTGGTGGGGGTTTTTTGGTTGGCTTGTATGTTTGTTTTTGTTTTTTTACACAACCTCTATGGCACCAATTAACATAAATCTGCATCTACACAATTTTCAGGTGGGCAGCTAATTGGTTCTTAATCAACTCTTTTCGGAAGAACCTACAAGTAACTGCGGATGGAAAATTGCATGCAGCACAGTACTTTTTTTCCCCTAAAGCTGTGTGTGTATATTCAAAAAATATTTAAAAATCATTCTCAAGTGCCCATAGAGAGGCTGGTAAATAAATTAAGACCTCACATCAAAAAACAGAATAGAGAAGAAAATAGTTCTGTTTTCCCTTGATGAATACTGAAAAAAATGCCAGCAAGTATTATCTAAAGTTGAGTGTTTAATAATGACCACAGATGTCTACAAAAAAGAGCAATAATTTTAATAAGAGGAATTTGGAAGTTACTTTATCTGCTATGGGTATTCCTTGTTTTACATTAAACACATTTAGTTAGGATTACCTTAAACAAAACACACATTTCTAAAATAAATGCAAAATGTGTTTATATGGATAATTATGCGCATAAATATGTATTTACATATGTAGTTACATCTGTCAATAACCTGAATAACTTCAGCTTAGTACTAGTACCTCTATGGGACTTGACTCATATTTTAATGTGGCTTGATATTCTTCTAACTTTGAAGAGCTTTTCTTTCTCTTTTTTGTTGCTTTGGTTTGTTGTTGTTATTTTTTTCCTTTAAAATACCTATTTAACATATAGAGAGTAAGAGACTGGCTCAAAATTCCATTTCTATAATTTTACTGTTTCTATATCAAATTCTGAAGAAAACAGCTGGATTCCCTATTAGGAAAAAAATATTTAATTTCTGAAATTCAAGAATTTTCTCCATAAAACGTGAAATTGTAAGAGGACTTTCAATTTGTTATGTAGTCTATTCTTATCATAAGGATGTCTAAAAGGACTACTTTGCCTTTTATCTGGTATTTGAAATCTGTAGGTCTCTTATGATTAGCTGATGCCAAGCAATTTCATTCTGATCTCAGTTTCCCATTCTCTGTCTCACGCACCAGGAGGGATGAACTCAGGCTATTTAGGCCCTACTAGAGATATGTATATAGGCATATTTTTTAACTTAAGTGTGATGCATAAACTCTAAGTGTGTTAGGAGAAACTTCAGAAATTTTTAATTAGCAAGTGTCATAAATGTTCATACAATAGTAACACATCCACATAACTCACCAGAAATAGAAGTGTATATGCTTGTATAAGAAAAAATACACTTGAATATCCAGTGTAAGTCACACACACTTATTATTATCAATAACCAATATCTATTGGTTGTTGGACAATAAGTGGAAATAGAAACCGGGATTTTATGACTTGTAGTTTTTTCTCTATCAAGTGACAAAATCATAACTCTAGTTCTTGTGTTCTCCACTGTATGCAGGAGACTGTAGCGAAAAGTAAATATGCACTTTTTTTGAAGATACTTACAAAACCTCACAATAGTACCTCACAGTCTCAGATGAATTTGTCTTCCAGTATTACTGTGAAGCAGGGAAGTCAATTTATCTTCTTTTCACAGACAGGGACCTGAGGCACAGAGAGGCTAAAGCCCAGATTCAGACAATTTGAATGCCAGCTAAATCTCAAAGTCTTGTGTTTCCAATTGGCTAGGTGCCTCTGGCGCAGTGTCCAAGGTCATATAGGATATCTGTGGCAAAACAGAAAACTGAATTGAATTTTTTCTCATCCAAAGTAGGGCTTTAAATCACAGAACAACTGTATTTTAGGGATATCTTTGTATTACCTAGAATCAAGGGATAGCTTCCACCTGTCTGGCTTACATCTGTTTCTCAGAATTGCTTTCACATCTTGAAAAGTCCCAAATATGCAGGAATAGTTTAACTTAGGAATTTTTAAGTCACAAAATTCAACCAAGACACATTCAGTGTCTGTGCAGTCAATTGATCTCAACTAACAGAATACTGTGACATGTACATTCCAATTACATGGAAAAACATGCTATTTGCACTAAATTTGCATTTTCCAAATGCTCCCCTGTATATAATGCATGCAGTTGATCAAGGAACTATTGAAACAACCAAACCTAGCAGAAAAAGCCTAAATAATATTTGAAGGAAAAAATTTATATCCATATTCTTCTTCAAATAAAAAAAAATACCATGTCTGTATACAACTCGTACAGTATAATCCCAACAACAGCAGATTTTGGGAAGAAAAGGAAAGAACTCAATCAAAATTCCATAACACAGTTTAGCCAATAACGTGAGGACAATGGTTTTTTGTTTCAATTAGAACAGACTTGCTTGATTAGCCGCCCTGAAAACCATGCTGCTCATTCCTTAAAGTAAGATGAGCATATTCAAGTAAAAACATTGACATTCACGTATAGAAAAGAATGTAAAGTAAACAGCAGATAAGCAGGGAATTTGAAATCTTTAATGCATATATGCTGTGATTTCATAAAATCTACTTCCAAATTAATTTTTAAAAATTTTGTCTAGGTTCATTTTCCTGGACTTTCAGCCACACACAAAGGAATGTATTTTCAAGTAGGCATTGCCTAAACTCACTAACAGATGTACATAAGAGTGAACAGCAAGTGTTTGGTTGTGTGACTATGTGGCAATGACATTATTGGGAATTTCCATTACTGCAACTCGGAAATGGGTCCAAGTATTTCATTCAGATCGTGTGATACAGGTCTGACCTCAACACAAAACAGTGATACAGATGCTGGAGATGGGGAAACATTGTCTCTTGGAGCAGGTCTAGGAAAAATTGTTTTTGGGGTCTGCTTCCCTCCATAATAGTTACCTACTCAATTGGCAGTCCCCTGTGTTAGGCTCCTCAGTCTCTGCCTGCTGAGAAGCCTAGCTAATGCTCAGAACCTCGATATTTGATTCCAAGAGACAAGTACTCCAGCAAGGTGTTAGAGGACTCAGTGTGGAAGTTTATGAGCCCACTCCATATGTAACTACGGACTCTCAGTTCTTGAAGATGCCCTCATCAGAGATGGTGATCCACACATATATGAATACGTGTATATGTATACTGTTGCTGGATTTCACTGGTGGATTTTCAAGCAGTTGTTCTTACTAGTCCCACTTATCAGAATTCGTGGTGGCTAGGAACTTTTAGCTCTCTTTTCACCTGTAATGTCATTATGGTTTAGGTTGTTAAAGATGCCACCAGCAAATTATTCCTGCCTTGAATCTCTTTCAAATAATCTCAGTCTGTGATACTTGCTGCCTGTGGTTTATTCTCATGTAAGCAAACATGTTTTTATTTTTATTTAGTGCAAAATATTATGCACTTCTAACAAATATACCATGTATCTTCTAACAAGAAGCAGAAGCACATTTTTAAGCCATTCAACAACCCAGTTTTGTTTATCATTTACAGCTACAGTTTAGGCAGTATCTGTGGTGACATTGTAAGAAGTGACAACTTAGCAGTCAGGCAAGGCAGAGGACTACTGTCTAGCCAAGATGAATTTCACTTGCAGCTCATTGCCCCAAAGTGAAGCAGACAGCACAGTAAAGCTTTTCTTAACTCTGTCTCCTAGCTCAATCCTAATCCTCCAGGGTATCTAGCACCTCAGAGTCTTAGCTATAGTTCCTACAAATTTCTTTTGTTTAGCTGAACATGGGTGCCTCACCTCTGAAATTGGCTTACATAAAGAGAAGACAACTAGGTTAGCACCTGTTTGACTAGCTTTGGAGCCTATTGGGCGTAAATAATTGTTTTCACTTTGAATCTTAAGTTGATTCATATTCAGAAACATATTCAAAAAATTAGAAATATTCCTGGGATATGGCCTTGTAGAGGATGTTAGAATTCTTTGGTCTTTCTCTTTGCTTTAAAATAGAAATGTTTTGGATGGGTTGGCTCATTCAAAGGACAGAAAGCAGAACCATCTGATTTCTATACTGCATGCTCCCAAACTTAGAATCCTGTATTACACTGTGCTTCTGATGACCATTTTGATTTGACCAGTTGATTTTTCTGTATATCCATGTGAATAAAGGAGCAAATGCCAGTTTATACTGAAACAGGGATTGCCACTATGAGTATCAGCTTATATTCAAAAGCCAAATATGAAGATGTCAGTAAAGAGAACAGCTGGATGTTATTTTAATGCATACAATTAGTAACCAAATATAATATGTGTCTATATTTTTTTCTTTTTGCCTTTGGATATTGGAAGAAGAGGCCTTTTCTTGCTGTTGCATCCTCTTGATCTTCACAGAGATTTCCTATTGGCAACAATTAAAATTCCTTTTCCTATAACTTTTGCAATAAAATACAGGGGAGCTGATTCTTTTTATTTCAAGGAAAGACTGGATTTACTTAATAGGTAGTTTTATATTTCGTGTAAGAATTGTGAAAATGTAGATTTATTAATTTTAATAATAGTTTTAGTACTTTATAATACCATTTTCATATTATTAGAGCCCCTTAATATATACATGGGAAAATCTCTTATGAGAGACCCAGCCCACCACCCCATCCATTCCCTTATACTTATCTGACAATCTAATTTTTCTCATTATTTTTGAGTAACTTATATCTTTCTTAAAAAAAAAAAAAAAGAAGTTTTGTCACCTTGCATAGAATTTCTGTTTTGAACTCAAAAGAACTCCCTCATCTCAATTTTCCTGAAACCTAAAAATTTCTATCCCAAAACTTCCATTTTAATTAAAATAGTGGGTGGGATGAAATACCTTTGCACAAAACTCTCCCAACTCTGTGTCTCACCCTGAGTTACAGTTTAAATTCCTTAAACATGTGAATTGCGTTAGAAAGTGATTGAATCTTCACATTTTATAATTTCCATATGATGCCACTGATTTTCAAGAATTAAAAATGTTATGTGAGTAAGAAACTGAAAAATTCTCTAAGAGAAAATGTTCTGAAACATTTTAGGGCCTTTTGAAGATTATTTTCCAGTTTTTCATGGATTCATTTCTATAATATAATAGCTAATAGTTAATGGATATAATACACTATAATGTATAATACATAAATGCCGATAAAATGGACCATGCTAGAGTGGAATGTATTTTATTCGTGGCCAGTACCTGCTTCTTATAATATCAGACCTGTGGAAGCAATGGTGTCTTCGTTATCAGGACATAAATCCTCACCTCTGTTTTTGGAAGTTTTATGCATCCCCTAATGTAGAGTAAAATGCAAAAATAACTCTGAGATCATTCATTTTCCTCTCACAGACTAGGTGATGGAGATGACTTTTCTTCAATTCTTTTCATGCCCCAACATGAGATTTCTATTCTGTGTAACTGCAGAAGCTCTTATGTAGCAGACAATGATGATTAGCTAATATAAACAAAAGCCCTGTAAATCTTGCTCCTTGTAAATGGGGCAATGAATCATAAAATATGATGCAGTTCTTTAATTAATAATGGCACCTTTTTGACACAACAGTACAGTTCAAAATTTAATGTAGCACAAACCTGTGCAGCTAGAAGTAGAGTGACTAATAATCTAATGTACAGTCAATTTAATTTAAGGGTTCATCCAAAGAAAATTTCTACTAATTATAAACAATCACAGTTTACATTCACAAGCAAAGCATTCTTTAAATTTTTTGAAGTTAGCAGATAATTCATATCCCATCTTTATTGCACTTATATGAACCAAATACAGCTGGAAATACCACTGCTAGTATTGAACAATTTACTGAGTAGTTTGCTGAAATGCCATGTGTTTCACAGGTGTTTTAAAGGAACATCTTGTTTTTCAAAACTTACAGCAGAACACTTGTTCTTCTCACGACTCTATGTGGCATCATCCAAAGCTCAAGATCATGTCAAAAGAAGAAATAGTCAGGTTATGGTATTACAAGTTAGTTCTTTGACTTCTCAAGAGAGAAAATTGGCTTACGTGCAGCTGCGGTCTACTGCAGCCACCAGAGTTACCTTATTTAAAGTTGCTGTGCTGCTCCATCTGATGTACTTCCGTTTGTGATGCAGTCACAGCTAATGGCATGATTATTCCTGTTCAGCAAGAGGGAAAATGCCTTATGCCTTACAGCTCTTGCCATTTGAGTTGCCTGTTTATAGAAGATGGCGATGCATGGGAATTGCTAGTTGCTATAATGATTGTCAGATGTATTCAGTGTTATCCCTTTATATTTTCTGCTTTATATTGCCCTCTTGCTTGCTGTACTCTTTCCACTTCAACAGTTGAAATGTGATGTGAATTACAAGAGGCATCTTAGATAAGAAAATTCCAACTTTACGTAATTTGACCCCTGGCTGTTGCTCTTTTTCTAATTCAAGTATTACAGTCTAAGAGAAGCTATATACACCTTTGGGAACCTGAAAGTGAAATGGTAGAGACACAAATAAAACAAAATAAATTAATATGACAGCATTATAAAACTGAATATTTGATTCAGAATTCCTTTCCTAGGTTTTAGAAAGATGGGCAGCTTACAATGGAAAATTAACATCTTTAAGGAACTTTGATTATGGAGTCACACATCAATGACAGCGTATTAATGAACTATGCTTTAAACGTTAATAGGTGACAACTCAATTCAAAGGGAAAAAAAAAAACCTGAAGTCATTCTTTCTATTTTTAATACTGTGTGCAATGACTGCTTATAATGTTGAAGAAATGAACACTCAAGTCCATTTTTAGCTATTAACCACATTTATTAAGAACCATTAACTTAGACTGATGGAATTTTATTTCAAGAACACGACAGTGCAAATAACTTGGTTTGTCTTGGGCTTTTTTTAGCAGACTTTTTATAGATTTTCTTTTTTCCACTCACCCTCATACCTGTTGCGTCCTCTTGGAAATTCATTGTGACGATGGTTTAAAATAATGTGAAAAAGGTTTCAGAAGAATTCTTTTGACCAAGTCTAGAAAGAAAGTTGTAGCATTTTCAGTGACTTTCAAAGCTTCTTGACACATAAGCAATATGAAAGAATGCCTTTATTGTTGTGGTGGGTTGACTTTGGCTAAGGGGACAAACTCCCATCCAGATACTCAGTCATTCAGGATGGGGTAGAAACCACAATGGAAAAGCTCTTGGGTTGAGAAAAGAAAAGACAGTCAAAATTAATTTAAATATTGCCAGTTAAAATAGATTTGGCTAGTAAGAAACCAAGACAAAAAAACCCCAAACCAAAACAAAAACAAACAAACAAACAAACAAAAATCCACAACCAAAAAAACCCACCAAAACAAAAAAAACCCACCCCAAAACAACAAAACAATCCAAATATTTCCTATTCTGTCTTTTCCCAGCCTCACCAAAGTAAGGAGTGGTCCCACCAGAACTGCCGCCTTCGTCTTATGTTGGGCAGAACTTCACCTGTTTAAGATATTGATTGACAGAGTCCTTTGGAAGTGAGTCCTGAAGGAAAAGTGAGTCCTGAAGGAAAAATGAGTCCAAGAAGGCTGGATGTATTTTACAAAGGAAATCTCATCAATACAGAAGAAGCCTGTCCCCCTGTGCTATAACACAAGCTTGTGGGAAAAGAGACCAGCCTGGTTTAACAGAGGACTTTGGCTGGAACCAAGGAAAAGAAAAAGACAAAGGAAAAGGGAAAGGAGAAAAAGAAAAAGGAGAAAAAGAAAAAGGAAAAGAAAAAGGAAAAGAAAAAGGAAAAGAAAAAGGAAAAGAAAAAGGAAAAGAAAAAGGAAAAGAAAAAGGAAAAGAAAAAGGAAAAGAAAAAGGAAAAGAAAAAGGAAAAGAAAAAGAAAAAGGAAAAGGAAAAGGAAAAGAAAAAAGAAAAAAAAGAAAAAAAAAGTGTATCACCTTAGAAGGAGTGAAGGCAGGCTCAGGAGGACTGCAGGTATTTTGTGACGTTATGAAGGGAGGAAATTAAAAGGACCAAAAACAAACTGGAACTTAATTAGGCCATTGTTTTCAAAGAAAACAAGAAAAGTCTCTTTAAATACATTGACAGCAAAAGAAGGGCTAAGGAGAGTCTCCACCCTTTGCTGGATGCAGAATGTAGCTCAGTGTCAGGGAATAAAAACAAGGCTGAAGTGCCTTCTTTGCCTCAGTCTTTAATGCCAAAACCAGTTGTCCTCAGGATACTGAGGACATGGAAGTTGGGATGGTGACCTAAGTAAAGCCCCCATAATACAGGAGGAAATGATTAATGACTTCTTTTGCCAATTAGATGTCCACAAGTCTGTGGTCCCAGGTGAGATGCAAATGAAAGGAATGAGGGAGCTGATAAAAGAGTTTGCCAGTCCACTTTCAGCCATTTACTAGCAGTCCTGGTTAAATGGACAAGTCAAAGCAGGACATTTCAGAATAAACCTATAAAGTACCATTCCTCAGTAATGACAGTTACATATTTTCCCTTTCTGCCTTCAGCAGAATTGCTCTTTACCAGCTCCATCAAGGAAGAGGACGACCAGGCTTCCTAGGCCTGAGCATACACACCTATAAGCCCATGATAAAATCTTTCAGTGGTATGAATACAGTAAGCTGCTTAGGTTGTTCATGACACTGTTTTGGATGACACTATCATTTTCTTCAATAATTCTACTGTGATGGAACTCTTGACCAGCATTTTTGGTCCCCACATGTGAACAGCAAAAGCAGAACAGAGATAGGTCTTCTGTTACTAAGAATCAACCTTCTGTTCTTGAGTTACTCAAATTTAGGGCCACTCCAATTTTGCTTAGCTATTGGCCCCAGCCTAGAGGCTTGGAAGAGCAAATGAGACAAAGAACAGGAGCAGCCCAGGATCTAGGATAATGGCTGAAGCTCTCTTTCTCTTGGGTTTTATAGGAGGAGAAACTAATCTCTTTAACTGGGTGCTTCTTCCTCCTCTAAGGTGGTTGGTGTCCGAGGTATCTCCAGAGTGCCTCTATCTGCTTTATTTAGGGTGTGAATTCTTTTCCACTAACTTTATTTGCCCAAGTCTTGGTATATAATGTTCATTTCTCTGTGTTTCTACCTACCTATTACACAATATATCTCATGTGTAATAAGTATTTCTGGAGGGTGAGACAGGATCATAAAATGAGATTAATCACTGTCTGGAGGTATTTCTCTCTTGCTTCATTAAGTGTAGAAGATAAAGATGATGAATCTATCTACCACTGAATATACATAGAATTAACAGGAAATAATGTATGCCTCTATTACATGAAGTTTCAGTTTACCTAGTTCTCACTGGAAATACCCACATTCTGTCTAGAAGGTCAACTGTTGGAGAACTCATACAAAAAGACAGGGAAGTAGATTCCAAACACTCCTCAGTTATAGGGGAGAAAAAGATTGAATTCATAATTCTCTTTTTCCAGGAAACACCATTTGGTAGCCTAGATACCTGTGCACTCCATCAGCCTTATTGATGCCTAGGAATGCAAGACTAAATGCTTCAGGGAAGCAACAAGAGGGACTGTGAATTTTGCATGTTGGCTATAGCACAGAAGAGGGAGATCGCATGCTGCTTTTGTTCCATAGCAAAATGGGAACAAATGGTAACTTTAAACAATTTACATGGTATAATGTACTATGGACAGACATGAAAGCCTTCTGGAATTCCACTGCCATTGCAGCTGCTTGTGCCAGACTGTCTGCATGACATTTCTTGCCCACTATGCCTGATACAGAGAAGAGGTAATGGAATAGGAGGTGAATTCACCTGGAACAACCATAGTCTACTCAATAAGCTGTTTCTATGCCTTGATATTAGCTACAATGAATAGTTATTCCACTAGACAGTCAGGAATCCACTACGGAAAAATAAGGTGATTACCACCTGGTAGCACTGTGGTTTTGTCGACATTTGACTGAGAGGAGGGGATACAAAAACAAGAGTGCTAAGGAGCTCTAGTTCATAGGAAAGGCACCACTGGACAGAGAGGTGATTTCACTCTGTGAAGGAGCTTTTGAGTAAGTCCTGAACTGTTCAATATCTTTAAGTACTTAGATACTTCTGAGGAGTACAGTCTGAATGAGATATACCACGTATTTGTGTCCTACACAAAAGCATCTAAAAAGAAAAAACCAAAACCATTAGGATAGGTATTTTTGAAATTATTTTTGTTATTTGTAAAAAAATTAGATATCATTAATAATAATAATAACATAATTAATAGGAACCTAGCGTTCAGTAAAATTTTATAATTAAAAAATACAACAAAACCTGAGCTTTTTCATTTAGAACAGAATGTTTTACACAGTCACAGATGAGGCTTTTAGTCAAAGTTATGTTTTTCCTTTATTACCTTTATAGTTAGCCATCTAATCTGTTCTTCCTACAAGGGCCAAAATTTCCTTGATTTTTCTATCTTAACTTTCAAATGCAATTAACTTCATTCATAAAATTCCTAAGAAAAAGTATTTTTTATTTTTCAAGTTCCTATTGCCAATTAGTGAGAATTAATTTTAAATGTTTGAAGAGCATATAGAAGTCCACACCTACAGTATTCTATTCTAGATCAGAACACATCTTCAAATGGATTTAAATGCATAGAAAACAAAACCTCAAAATTGCTTTATGCCACACAGAATGCGACTTGCATATATGGGTTTTCTTAAGCTAGAGTTAAAATATGCTTTCTGTTACATGTGAAAACACCCAAAGTTAGTAAAGAGATGTCTCCTGTACAATATATGTTATAAAATATCTTCCCATTTTGGATATCAGTTTGTAATATACTCCTGAAAATTTAGATTTATAATGATTAAAAATTCATTTTCCCCAATCTACAGGCTATACAAAAGACTCATTATGAATTATTTTGCTATTGATGTTTTTCTTGTCTTTGATTTTCTGACTGATATATTGCAAGTGTCTTGAGTCATTTTGTTCCTCCATTACATCATGTTAGGAGTCAGCATAACAGAACATGACTGTTTCAATTCAAAACTTCAAAAAGATAATGTAAGTGAAAAATGTAGTTAAAGACACCGTGGTTTGTTTCAGAAAACTATTCAGAGTGGCTTCATGCCAACTTTTGTTTTCTCAATCCACATAACAACTCCATGGTTGAAGATAATAATATTGAACATATTCATTCATACTGTAGCTCATGATTTAACTAAGCGAGAAATGGAAAATCTGAAAAAATTAATTTTTCTACTAAAATCTGTAACAAATCTATGTAATATTTTTTCTTTGATACAAAACATGTTATGTACAGATAAGCAGGGAAGAAATGATGCTTCAGCCACATATAACAATTACCATTAAGAAATGTTTAATTAAATGATTCAGATATTTATCAAACATTTCCTCAATAACTGGTTTGAATTGGGAAAAGAATCCTACTGACATAAATATTTTCCCCAAAAACTTCATATAGATACATTATCTTCTAAAACCATTGTACCTGAATTTTGTAGCTGAGGGATGAAAGCCTTTAAAAGCTGTCTATCAGAATTGCATAGACATTTGTGTCATTGCAGCAATTGCAAATACGGTTGATTTTTTTATGTACTTTGTGTGCATGACCAGATCCTCATTGTTGGATTACTTGTCAGAAATAAAAATTTGTCCTCAGAAGCAGAGGCAAAACCAATAGCACTTAAAAGTCTCATTAGCTGCTGAAGCTCAGTACTCAATGCCATTGATATTTGTAATTCCCAGTTGCCCTGCTTTTCAGCCTTGTAACTGCCTGAAGACTTCAATTGTTAAACGACAACAATTTTATTTAAGAGTACATTTAAGTCTATTGCTTAGATCAAATTGTCCTGACACCCACATTTTAAACCTAAATGCATTTGTAATGTGTTTCAGCAGTGAGAACTGTTCTATGGCCAGGTTGTACTTGCATCACCTGAGAGGATACAATGATTTTCTCTGGGTTGCTATTATGTTTTCCATGATTTTTACCTCACAGGCCACAAGCATTCTTTGTGCCTAATTTATAGGCTAACAAGCAGTTCTATATCTCAGGATTCCCAATCCTCCCTGAGAATTTAGGCTCACATTTACAAAGTATTTAGGCTTTATCATTTTGATCATTGTAGCACTGTCTCCAGGAAGCAAATTCATGAGCCTGAATTAATTGCTTTCCTTTCCTAAGCAAAACAGGGGAAAATTCATCATCTATGAATCTTTATTTCCTAGGACTGAAGAGTCTGTGTGTGGCAATACCTAAGCCAGGAAAGAGTGCCTGACAGATTTTCTTTACCTCTTGCAGCTGTGAAAAACTGGTGCAGGAATCTGAGATTTTAGTCTCAGCTTCCTTCCTGGATGGAGGTTCTTGTAGTGGGCTGAGCAGGGAGCTGACCATGTTGGTTTCCTTTACACTCACTCCAAATCAGGGGTGTGTTAAATTCCTTTCTTACAAGGAGGGAGTTCAAACCAACATTTCTTTCCCTTCCAGGATAGCATGTGGGGTCACGCTGGAATTCTCCTGAGTATTGAACTGTCAGTGATTATGGCAATTTTCTGAGATGGAAAAAGCAGTGAATTTTTGTGATGAGGAAGATATGTCCACATCTTTTTTCTTGTCAGGATCTCAAGTCAATATGAAGCTACTGTAAAAAGCAAGTATTTCCTGTCATATCAGGCAGTTATCTAACTTGGGCTGCAGGCATTTAGAGTTGTTCAGCATCTTACTACTATGGTGATTTTTTTTTCACACATTATAGATATTTAAACTACACCTAACTGAAATGATTTAAGCCTTACAGCTACAAACAATTCATACCAGTTTCAAACACTTCAATACAATTACTAGTTAAGGAGAGCTGGCAGTATTCAATTTTTCCCCCTTCCAAAAACAAGCAAACTAAGTGAAAATGCCATATATACAGTGTACAGATCTCCTAGTGTCCTGTCCCATGATAACCTTCAAGACACATCAAGAAATTATCCCGAACAAAACCTGACATAAAGCCCAGAACTGTGGTATAAATTTAACAGTACCATCAATCCAAGTCTGAATGTGCAGGTATGCTCTCAGGTGCCTCTGAATCTGGTCCCTGATTCACTTCTTGCTATGGGCACTGTCCTTGTAAATCCTTGTAATATTTTTTAGAACCAGAAGCAAACAAGATAGAAGAGGAACAAAATAAGACACCAGAGCAACATGAGAGTACAGAAAAAATCAGAGCTCCTGAGTCACCAGCAATGCCCTGAAATTAATGGTAAATTCTTTGGCTGGTTGTCCGTGCCTGAGTGAAATTACCATGGATAACACAGCAACCTGAGGTAAATTGTTGGGATTTTTGAGCACACAACAACTTGGATTTAATAATACATAACATGACTGCAAAGTTAAATCCTTTTAAAATGTTAAACCTATTTTAGTTTGTGATGGAAGAAATATTATATACTGGTAATAAATTATGCCTTATTATCCGAGTGAAAAATCAATGTGGTAAGAGACTAAAATAATAATGGTTATTTTTTCAGTGTCTTTAAATTCGAGGCTGTCTAAAACTGGCACTACAAAGAGTGTGAGCAAATTTAAATATTCTTTTACTTTAGACAAATAGGAATGGAATAGAGAACATTGAAGTAAGAATATATATGTATTAATCTGCATTAATATAGAGATCATAATGATCATATTATTGATGTTAATGATTGATGTGATCAAAGCTAAAAATGACTTCTAGCAGCTGAAAAGGACTGTATTAATAGCTTTCTATATTACTTGGAGATGTGGGAAACAAATTAATGCCCTGTGGTGAAGTTTTGTCTATACAGCAAAGACATTCACTAATTTCTCCATTTAAAGATTTATTTGGCATTGCAATAAATCAGGAAATTTTTTGCAGCATTTCCAGAAAGGTGGTAGTAAAAGCATTTAAAAATAATCCATTTCTTCTATTGGAGGGTGTCGTAGCTGAAGAAGAAAAATAAAAACAAAATGCAAATGGATGTTGAAAAGTAGTTTGGAATGAACAGAAGATAATTTACATTAGTTAAAGTACCCTGGCTAAGGTGAAAAAAAATACTGAAAGGATCAATTACTGTCAAGAATCTTGACCACTGTAAAGCCTGTGAAAGCCAATGCTGATTTTTAACCTTAGACCATTTAAATCAATTTATTCTTCTATATGCTAAAACGGGGCCTGACCTTCCCACTGACTTCAGTAAGTTTCTGACACTATAAAATGAATTTACAAGCTTCCTTTTGATTGATTCAGTGACATCTTTATGTTGGTTTAAGTATTTTGGTGTCACTCATCCAGTAATAATGCAGTGATAGGAGAGGATATAGAGAATGAATAAATCTTTCTGAGCTCTGAAAAGATGATTGACTGCTCTTTAACATTATGGCATTCCAGTTTTAAAAAAAATCAATTAGTAAACACATCTCTTCAGGTTATAGCACCTGAACTAATACCATATAAAAGAATTTTTTTAAATGCCTTTCCAGAGTACTGTCATTCTAACAAAATTTCAGGACAACAAATTGAAAGTCTTACAGAGCTTTCATTGTGGTTAAACACTTTAACAAGTTGCTCAGAGAAGTGATGAAATTTCCATCCTTGGAGACATTCAAGTCTATACTAGAAATGGCCTTGAGCAACTTGATCTAGTAACATCTGTTTTGAGCAAGGAGAAGGATTAGATGATCTCTGAAGGTTCTTTTCTTAAATTATAGGTTATTTTATGGGTCTGGCATAACCATAAAGGTCTAGAATACAAGTGCAAAGTATAAGCTACAATAAGATTTGCAGGACAATGGAGGGATATTGAGAGAAACCACATGACTTGAAAGTCAGAGAAAAACTTAGGAAGAATGTTATGCTATTCAAGTTAGTCCAGAAAGCCAAATAATAATTTTAAAAAGCCTTGTGGGGTGTGATTTAGTTAAACATTAGTTTAATTTATATTATTCTGGTTATGTGGGTATTATTCTTCTACAACATTGATCTTTGAAGGAGACTTTTTTCTGTTTTAGTGTAAATGGTTATTGTGTAATATCAATATTGAAGTATTTATTAGCCAAAACTTGCACAAATAGAAAATTGTTGACAGAGATTTTTGACCATAGTGATGATATTAGTCTCATTGTTATATGGCTTGTAATTCTTTCTGCCCTTAGTTACTAGAGGTTAGTTAACTTAAATGTAACAACAGAAAAAAAAAGACCTTTTTATGTGACAATCAGAAAAAGAATTTCTTAAAATGATAATTTAGTGTATCCTGTAATGGCTCACCGCAAGCTGTCACTTGAAGAATATGAAGAACATAAATATAAAGAATATTCAAGAACATAATTTTAGATTTCATTGTCTATTCATGATACTGCATTCAAATTTGCCTTTACTATTCCTAGCATATTATTCCATTTGGGAATAAGCATGTTTTTCTGTCATTAATATATCTTTTATTTGCATTTCTTCCTAATATGTTTTTTTATGTTAAGTAACAGAATGGCTTACCAGAAGTAAATGATGGATTAACACACATCCCCACCTCCACCCTTCCTCCCACTAATCTTTGTCCTTCTCTGCCTCACAGATTTTTAAAATTTAGTTGCTTTGGTGGATGGGTAACTACACTGTTACACTTGGCATATTGCTAGTAGTATTTAATAATGAGGTAATGCTGAGTAAGAAATAGTTTAATCAACAGACTTTAAAATGTAAAAAAATGTTTACTTAAACTGAGAAAGGCTTGAGTTGCTTAATCCAAAGTAATGAGTAATGATTCCTAAACTAGGTGCTACATGTACTATTTACTTCCTGCTAATTGTACAATCATAGAATGCCGTGAGTTGTTAGGAACCTTTAAGATCCCTTGTTCCAGCCCCTCTGCCATGGGCAAGGATACCTTTCACTAGACCAGATCTACTTGCTCAGATCCATATATGATCTGGCTTTGAGCCCTTCCAAGGATGGGGTGTGCACAACTTCTCCGGGCGACAGGTTCCAGTGCTTCACCAACCTCACAGTAAAAATTTCTAATCTAAACCTATTCTATGTCAATTTCCCCTTCTCAAGCCATTCCCCCTTGTCCTTTCACTATATGCACTTGTAAATATTCTCACCCCATCTTTCTTGTAGACTAATTTCAGGTACTGGAGTGCCACCATTAGGTCTCTCTTAAAGCCATCTCTCTCTAGGCTGAACAATCTCAATCCTCTCAGCCTTTCCTCAGAGGAGAAGTGCTCTATCCCTGTAACAATTTTGGTGGTCCCCTCTGGACTCACTCCAAGAGGTCAATGTCCTTCCAGTCCTGGGGACCCCAGAGCTGAATGCAGTACTCTAGGTAGGGTATCACCAGAGCAGTGTAGAGGAACAGAATGATTTTGGTTATTGTGTAACTATATAACATCACTCACTAAGCTGTTCCTGATTGATTGGAAAGTGATAATTTTCTGAAGCCTTAAAACCAAAAGCAAAGAAATAGAATTACTTTTACTACTTAAAAGCAGCTAGTCATTTCTTATGCTTTCAAGTTAATTTAAAAGACAGGTTAATCATAAAGGAAGGAAACCCCGTCCAAAGTTCACTCTTCTTGCTTCTCTTTGCCTTCAACATCTTTTCATAGACATAGAAGGAAGCTGTCCCTGTTCCAAGTGCCAGATAGTGCAAAAGGAACTAGATCCAATTTCTTGATGAGAGCATCTATTCTACTGTGATTCCTAGAGGAATTGTATAGAAAACAGCCTACATACAGACTTGTAAGAAAAATGGCTCCTTCCAGGGACCAAGATCAGTTGTTCTTCATATTAGCTAAAGATTTCAATGCAGTGTGTGAGTTCAGTAATTTCACAGAAACTTTTGAAAGAAGGAGATTCCTGGATATGAATTATGGCTCCCTGGAATTACTGAACATATCACCACAGTCTCAAAAATCTGTAGGAATTTTCCTTGCAAGATAACTTTTAATCTTCATCAGTGCAGGCCTTATTCTTTTTTATCACAGGTTTTCCATCTCTAATGAAGTTGAACACTTTCAATATTGGGGAAACTGACCTGTGAAACACTGTGAATTATACAGTGTTTGAAGCATTATAGAATGGTTATTTTTGTATAGAGGAGGTGGATGTTGAGGTAATCATCTGTTCAGCTCTATTAAACTTCTATTTCCATGCACCTTAGCTTCCCAAAGACTTTTGTTGCTAAAAATATAGCTAATGCCAATCACCATGGTTTCACAGAAAAGAGGTCTTTTCAAATAAACGTGTTACCTTTTTTTAAAACAAAATGTTAGCTCCACTTAATAAAGGCTGCTAGGATCATAGTGCATACCTCAGTTCTTTATCACATGGTATTTTGATTTGAGACCTTGCATTATAAGGAATGAACTGCATATCAAACAGAAAAATTACTCTGAGAGACCTCATAAAGTAAGTAGCTAAACATTCTCTAGTGAGAGACTATTTCTAGCAGGTCTTCCTTGGTTTGCCTCAGTTTAAAATCTTATCAATGCTCTTGTCAGGCCACAAAAAACCCCAAATGTTAGAGGATGTCTCACAAGTTAGAAAATTCAATTTCTTGAAGACAAAACTCAGTTTATTAACACTCTATTTACAATGTATTACAGAGGAAGCTGAGATATGACTTGACTGATAGTTATATATACTCAAAGTCAGAAGAAAGATCTGATATGTGCTTTTCAGCCTTGAAGGAAACCAATAATAAGATGCAGTGAATAAATACAGAAGTTAAATTCAACATTGGAAGTCAATACTCTGGGGTAATTAAAGATTAGAACATCTACTATGAGAAAATCTGGAAGGCCACTTGCATAGCTGGTGTAACAGGCAGCACAGTGGCATATTATGGCCTTGAAAACTGCACAGATGTAGATTTTCAGATGAAATGGAAAAAAATATTGGTATTTTCAGAATATATTGCATGTGGCATATTGTTTATTGTATATAAATCTACAGTGAAAATTTTAATAGTGATATTTATTTGAGATTAAAGAGAGATGGTTACATGATGTCTTACACATACCAGATGTCCTATCTGTAATACTTACAAGTATTTCTTAAACGTTTTCCCTCCACTGCCTTTTAGGTGCTCTGTACCAGCAATGCCAACATTTCAATGCTTCAGGTTACATAATGTTTTCTGACTTCTGAGATTATGCAGCTTTGCTACATGATATGGTTTTTACTGCAGTCATTGTCAAAGCCTGGGCCATACCACAGAACTTCAATTTTTTCCTAAATAGTTAGTGAGATGCCTGATGCAAACCATGGATATAGCTTTGTCTGGTACTCCTAAAAGGGGCACTTTTAGGCCACTAACTTTAAAGTATCAATTGAAGTGGCATTCCATTCTGCTTTACTGTTTCTAAAGGGAGTTTGTTTCCCAGTTAAACTTCCTGGCATGTATGTATGTCTTAGACCGCATAACATGTGAGACACTCCCTCAGACTTTCCTGAAACTCTCCCTAGAACACATTCTAGTGGACAAGCTATTTTTATTTTGTGGCCTTTCCATTAACTAGCATTGATCCCAGAGGAGAATATGTATTTTAAGCAGATCTTCTTCTGATCACACACATATTTTTGTCTTTTTTCTGATCCTCTCCAGAATCAAGACACCTCTCCTGTGCATGTCCTTTGAACTCCCTTGAATTCTGACTGGCTTGGTTCTAATTTAATGGGTGTCATCTGCCAGAATTTGTTTGGGTTTTAATTTTTTTTTTTTTTTTTGAGAACTCATTAGGTTTCTGATACATTTAGAATACACAAAGGAAAGCACATGACATTTCCGAAACTGGTAGACACCCCTAGGTAATTTTCTCTGCTGTGCATGCTGCATGCTGTGACATGGGATGCATTCTCGCTCGGTGCATCCTCTACATTTTGAAGGATTTCTTGTCTTCTTTATTTGTCAAAAGCCAAAAGCAAACAACACTGCAGAGTAAAACTTCTTTTGGAGCTGTAATCCACTTCTAAGGAAAGAAAAAAATAATTCCCTAAAAAATATCTCCAGAAAAAAATTAGAAACAAACCAGAAGAAACAGTAACCTCCTCAGTATAAAACCTACAAATGAAAACACAGAGACATATTTGGATTCTCAGGAGAATAGTAATTTTCAGTGGAAATTTCAGAATTTTTAACTAGAGAGTTTTTATGAAGATACTGCTCTGCATTTTGCTGATAATTTCTTACCTATCACGTTGCACAGAATATGCAAAAACATAGGGAAAAACTGCTGTTTCAGTAAATATAATTGACGTGTATGAAAAGGATGTTTCTGCAAACACAGTGTTTGAATGATTCCTTTGGAGGCTGCCAGAGAAGGAGCTGGAACTGGGAAACTTTCTGTAAGGGCACTGGGACTGGTATGTCAGATTCATGAGCTTTGCAGATAAGACAGTATTGCAAAGAGATGCTCATTTGGATCTGAATTTACAGTGACAAAAAAGCATTGAGATAGACAGCCTGCTTTATATAAAGAACTGTTTTCACAGCGGCAGCTTTTTTTTTTTTGTTGTTGTTTTGAAGATGGTAGCGTTTTCTTTGGGGATAAATCTTTAATTGTTGATGTATTTCCTGTTTCCTGAGTGTTTCCTAACTACTGGAAAAGCAGTTTTCCTTTTCATATATTCTAAACTCATGCCTTGTATTGACACATTGCAATATGTTGCTGTTTTTACAAAAGTGCAGTATTTGCAAAGGTTGGCAGGAAGCATTACATTTGGGAGAGCAGAGCATCTCTCTACTAGATTGATCAGAAAACAATCTGCCCTTCTCCACATTCTCCCTGAAGTGCTGCAAGTCTGACTGTCTTGTGCTAGGTTTTATGACTGGACCCTTGGACAAACACCTTAGGTCGCTCCATACAACTGCAGTAGGCCAATGTCATCGTTCATCCCAGAGAAGAATTGAGTGTAGCCAGAACTAGGAGGATGTAAGTAGGGAAGGAATATCAGGCAGCAGCACTTCTTCACTGGCAATTACAACCTGTGCAATGCAGTTCCTGTACAAGAGCTGATGTGCCTTTGAGTGTGTAACCATGAAACCACAGAAGAAGATTCTGTGGTGAGCTGAAAACATCCAAGAAAACCACACAAACATCTGTGATTTAATTCTAAAAACATTTTTTCAAGAAAAATTATGTTTCCTACAGAACTGTGAATATTTTTTATACAAATGAGAATGGAGTACTGTTGGAATATCATATGCAAATATTTTATTAACTTGGAAGCATTTCAGTGTAATTCTCTCCTGGATGTAATATTGCAGTTCAACTCCATGTTTAGTACTCTCAGAGGGTTTGATTATACAAGAGGACAGGCATTTTCTCATCCTGATTCTTTTTAATATGACATAAGAGTACTTAGAACTTTCTACAACCAAGTGATTTAGAAACACTCAAGATCTCCTAATATTGGTTTACTGTATATGGCATTCAAACTTATAGCCATAGAATTCAGTATTCTAAAATGCACTGACTCTCTTCCCAGTGTTTACTAGATACACCAGAAAGATAAGCACCATATAGAGAGAATGCCTTTTTAGATAAAAATTGTAGTAACACAGAGAGAAATAGAAATAAATTCCCTTAATAGATATAGGTTGGAAATTAAAAGAAAGTCATTAAACCATAGAGGGCACGGTGCAATTAAGTAAGATCTGATGTAATAAAAGAAGTAACACATTTTTAGATTAAACCTTCATCTTATAATCTATAGATACTTACAACAACTAGAATTGAAGTCAGTGACCCAGAAACCTCCTTGTCCAAGTTCTTTTCAGTCTCACAGAAATTTCTAAAATGTTCTGAGGACAAAAGTAGGCTTACTGTGTTTCAAGTGATGCTACTTATGTCAATGAAGAACAATCAATTTTCATTACAAGGAAATTTTGAATAATTACATCTTCATGCAAATCTGTATTCCGTTTCTTTTGTTCCTTTTGGTTTATGCAGTCTACAAAAATTCAGTCATAAATGCTTGCGATGTTTCAGCTCATGCCTAAAGGCGTATGAAATACTGAGGATCCTAATTTCCTTGTTGTTGTATGATTAGATCTTTTTTCTAATTTTGTTGACTTAATATAGCATATTACATGCAAACAATATCCATTTTATGTATTTAAATCTGTTATTCAAGATAGATTTTTTCATAAAATAAAGTGAAAGCAGTGAATATTTTATAGCCTGACAATCATAAATTAAGCAGTTTGCTATGAATTTCTGTTACTAAATAATGAAAGTCTGATTAATTGCATGTAAACTAGATGATCTCCATATGTTAAGTAATTTGGCTTTAGGTATAATCAAAACTATTGGTTTTTACTGTTCTACTTATATTTCTCCTTTTCATGTTTTGTTTCAGAAGGAATGCGGTAGCAAAGAAAATGCATAAGATCAAAAAAAAAATCTGTAGCAAAGGAAATCCCAAGTGTAGGATGGAGTTGTAGAGCAAAATCAAAAATAGATGCCAGCAGTGTGAGAAAAGGGTCTTTATCTGACTACCAGTAACATTCTGGCTGAATTCTTCCGTTAGGCTGGGTAGAAGCCTTGAACCTTGGTTTTCAGTTTACAGATGCATATTTTTTATTAGCAACTGCTCTCATTAGATCTAGTCAATGATATAAAACAGTGAAATAGTTATGGATTTGGAAAATGTCAGTCATTATGACAAAGTGTGCAACTTTTTCTTTTGAAATGGGCATGGCAGAGATTTGCTCTTGTGTGCACTACATGAATATTTTAAAACTACGCCTGTCTTGGGATGGAGAATTTTGTTTTATCCCATGAAAATTTAAATAAAAAAATATTGCTGCCAAGTTAGCACGGAATGAACACTTATTTTGGCTATTTTGAAATATCATCTGTAGAGGTCTAAATGTTTGAATGAAGCAATATCTCCAAGGGAACTGCTCTGCAAGGTATCCAGAATAATTTTTCAGCAGTTTAGGTAATGTAATGTTGAATTGTACATAATAAAACACAACTTTAAAACCGAGGCAGGTCGAAAACTCCATTTAATTGTTTGTCCATTACCATGGTGGAAAATTCCTCTTTAGAAAACTGACTGCAAAAGATCAAAGGTAAATAAGAGTAATGTTAGATATCAGGACACTTAACAATATTTTAGGTATGGACACTTTCTCAGGCCTTCTTAAATTTCTCTTTGAAAAGCTGCACTGGCTAACAGGGAAATGACCGAACAAATTACTGACGGGCAAAAAAGATTGACTCTGTTCACTGTAAGCTCTTATCTTTACAAATAAAGTTGTTCATGATGGTTAAGAATGAAAACAAAATAATTGAAGGTTCCAAGGAAATTGTAAGACTAATAAAAGTAAGTAAGGTATTATAAAAATAATGAAAACATTAAAAAGTTTTGAAGGCAAGGTTTCTAAAATAAATTCTAAAATTAGAGAAATATGCAAAGCAAAATACAATAATCTCTAAAGCAGAAAGTAAAAATACTAACTATGAATAATCTGAATCGATGAAAATATAGAAAATTAATATGTGGATGCTGAGAAATCCATCTTTTTCAATGACAATCATTTTTTTCTGGAATTGTTACAGGAAATTCTCCTATCATAAAGCATAGCAATGTCTGAGGTTGCCTTGAAACTACCATAAAAAGATTGATATTTTGATGTGGAGAGACATACAAATTAATCTTTTATAGTATGGAAGCTTTTTTGAGGAAAGCATTTTACTTCCCAGCATTACCAACTAAGTATACTACTTTTGATTAAGACAGAAAAGTTTTCAAATCCACTGTTTTTCCTGATAAAAGAGCATATTTCTTTTGCCATGGGCTTACAGGCACTCAACATAAGTTGAAGAACTTGGTAATCTTGCAAGAAGGCATGGCTACATGACTCAGCTCCTACTTCTAGCTATTGCTACACAAGAAAGAGGCCTAAAGCTCACTTTGAATAAGTAACACAGCCTTTCAGCATGATCCCACCACAAATACTGACAGCCTAAAAGACTGAAATGGGACTTTATTGAGACATAAAGTTGAAGCATTACAGAAAACATATCTTTCCTGGCAGCTTGGTTTCTGATTTGTGACAAGGAACTACTGAAATGAAAGATCTATTGAACAAATTTTTTGATTTTAACTCAGAGAATTCCACATATCTGGCTTAATAAAGGGACTATGCTTTTTCTTGTTCTCTGGGATCATGACAGTTGCTCATTTTCTTTCAATGATGACAGCAAAGAAAGAACTCTAAAATTCTATCATTTCTTTTGGGAAAAGCTGTCATTTTAATGCCCTGTTCCTCTATTTATGATTCAGTGAAGAGAATGCAAAAATTGGGGTATATGAATTTTAAAATGCTATTTAAAAGAATAATGGAAAAATGAAATATTGAAATTTATATTTTAGTCATAAAATGAATAAAATGAAATGAATTATTGAAATTTATATTTAGTCATTTGGCTAACTGTAGCTTTGTAAAAAAATGATGTCCTTTGATCCCTGAAAGAGTGCTTATTTACAACATATGAGTCAAAAGAAACATATTCCTGCTTATGCGCAACAATAAAACACATAAAGTTTGACCATAATGTTTATTATTGCTAGGGCTTTTAACTGTGACTCTGTCAGCCTTAAACTCAGAAATGAACTGAGATAATTTTGATTTATCTCCAACTTCAGTGATAACCACTAAACCCAAATGTAGCTGCACATTTTATTTGATTTTAATTTCTTTTCCTTATATTTAATGTCTTCCACTTTTTCAATATAGAGAATCAGCTGGTTTTCCATCTGCCTTCTACTTCTCTTATTTGCATATTGTTGAGCAGGATTAACTTAAAATGCATGAAGGAGTATGTCTTCCCAGAATTTTGACTTCATTTTGCAACTCACAATCACCTGCAGTTATCTTTTGTGACCTGTGACCATCTTTTTTCTGGCCTTGTGTAACTACTTGGTGATTTAGTTGCATCTCTGTGTTAGCAGTGGCAACCTGCTTGTTCAGAATGGCATTTCTCCACTAGGCTGCCAGGGATTTATGAGAAAGAGAAATAGAGGTCTCCTGCCCTTTGGCACATGTGTTTCTTGCTAGCTGACCTATGGAAAAATGTTCTGAAGTGGTCCAACATGGCCAGAATAATTTCTTGTTTGATTTAATTTGTCTGCGGCTTAGTTGACATCAGCTCTGTTACTACTTTGCTCTTCTTTTACAGAGAGAAATTCTTGCCCACATTCCTTCAACTGCTTTAAATTTCTCTCCCATGGTGTACCTTTCAGAAGTTGAAGAAGAAATCAATTGTGGGTAAGAGCATAATCTACTGTAAATAGCAGCAATTTTTTCTCTTCTGACCTAGACCATCAGTCAAATATTAAATTCTTGCTCCTGTGTAATCTCCGCTGTGTCTGCCTCAGAGCAGGTACTGAATTACTTTACATTCAAGCTTGACTCATCCTCATGTGTCCTCCATGGACCTGCTTCTATAGGCAGATGTGACAAATGCAACTCTTCAGGCTTCTAAGATTTCTGTCTGATCCCATATAAACAATTTAGCTAACTGTCATACACAACTTATCTTTAGTTTAGCATGTGGGAAAACCTTTTTTGACTGTCATGTTTGGAGACCTGGCAAAACTAGAGGAAGAACTGTTCCTTCTAGTTGCACTCATAAAACTGGTCAGTGCATTTCTGTATTTCCTGGAGCTTTCTGTCAAAGCTGTAAAGCTGTTCATGGTGATGGATTGTGCCTCCTGTTCCACAGATCTTTCTGTGTTGTTGTAAAGTCAGGCTCTATGCTCCTAACCCTAAATGACATTGCCAAGTAGTCTTGACTTCATCCCATACCACAGAATTCTCAATAGCATTTGATTTTTTGCTCGGTATACTCAGCAATGGCTTCCTTGCAGTGTGCTTTAAGGCCTTTTTTTCAGTCTGCTTATGCCTTAAGGCAAGGCCAGGAGTGTTTTTCCCAGGATATAGGCTTTGACCTTTTCTTTGTGGATGCATTTCCTGCCTGCACATGTACAACTTCTATGGCAATTGCAAAGATCGTCAGGCTTTGTGCTAGTGCAGTTGGAAACATTAATAGAGAGCACTATTCAGTGTAATTCTGGCTCCACTGCACTCTTGTCATACTTAAGGACCTGGCTCCTAACCTGTAATATTTTTATTCTCTGAAAAATTAATGCTTTGTTCTGACTTTTCCTCTATGCATAATTCTTTACTAACTATCAAAAATCTTTGTTCCCTGTGAGGGAGAGCTGTTGTAGCTTGGGTTGATAACCTTAAACATTATTTCTGCTACTTTAAAAATACTATTAAAAAGATCATGTCTGGGTTTTTTGCTATTTTTATTGAGTTTTGTTGGAATATTTCTAGGGTATGGCATGGGAATTCAAACTTATTATGTGTTCTAAAAGATGTGTCAGAGACTGGCAAGGGGCATGATGGGCCTTTGTACAGACATGCAAAAATACAATCAATCATTTATTTCTTGGGCAAATCAAGTAATACATAAGATTTATACTTAAGATTTATAATGCTCCCAATACTTTGATGTTTTGAGTTGATAAGTTTTCAGAATCCTTCATAGGTTTTCTCACCACTACTGAAGTACCACCCTTATGTGGTAGGTGCAACAACCAGACAGCTATAAATGCACTAATGGCAATTTTCAAGAAGGAATAAGGGAAGTCCATTCTCAACTTCAATTTTTCTTGCACATGTTAATTTCTTTGAATAACAGGTTGTGCATGTATTTCCAACTGTTTATAGTTTCCCAACAAAGCAAGTATTTTCATTAACTTGACTGAACAGACAATTATCTTCAAAAACTACTTTGTTAAAATATAATTAGTTCCATAAAGGCTACTGTATATTTTGTGCATATCTATAAAAGATTGAATTAAAGAGTTTATGAGTTCATTAATTTGTGGACCTATCTGATCAGGTTTCATCATGTTAGAGTCACTGGTAAGTTTCATGAAAGTCTGAATCTGAAGTTTTCACAATGTAAGACAATGCTGACAAACTTAATTCCACTAGCCAATGTCATCCTTGTATTATGATAATTAGGCACCTCTGGAAGGCAGAGGAACACAAGCACAGCTTTACTCTTAATTCTGGTACCAATGATGTGTTGCCTTTTGATAATCTGGTTTTAGTACTTGCTTTAAGGCTTTTTATTCCAATTTTATTAGTTGTCTACTTATTCTCTGCTTCACTGCTGAGAGAAAGCCTCTAGCATTTTCTCTTGGTATATGCACTATATATTTATGGTGGTGACAATGTTTCCAAAGTACCACAGCCCTGTATTACAGGTGACATTTATTCAACGTGCCATCCCTTTTCCTTTACCTGTAAGTTGCACCAGGAATAGCATGGACCCTTTGGGCTTTCAGTTTTCTGAGACAGGACATCAGAACTTCTACACAAAATATTTGTTTTGATTGCTTTCATATAGCAATTTGCACACACAAATCCACCTCCCTTTATTCTCAGAGGCATCATATTGAAGTTTCTCTTAGCAAGATAAATAACTTGGCTTTTCCCTCTCTTTCTTTAATTATTTCTAGCTCAAGTGCCTTGTTTAAGGGAAGGGAACAGATTCAAACTACAGCTAGGATTAGAACGGGAATTTGTTTACAGCTGTTTCTTGTGACACGTACCTGCTGGCAGAAGAACTGGTGCCTCTGTACCTTTTCTCCAAAGAGTGCAGACAGAATAAGATGGCCCTTGACTACACCTATCTCTTCCCAAGACCAAAGACATTTGTAGCTATTCAAAAAGTGTGAAAAATTTTAGTGAAGAAAGGGGCAGTTGCTGCCCCAAAATTTCTGTGTACCCTGTGAGCTATCTTAAGTTGTTCAGGCCCATATCTGCCACACTGTCACTTTTTCAAGAGGACTTTGGTTAATTCTTTATAGCAAAATGACACCAAATATAGAAAAATATTGTTTTCCTTGGGAAACAATAACATGTATTTAGCACAGCATCTTTGTCTCCATCTTCGTTTTGAAAGAGAATAACCCTTCCCTCTGGCTCCTGAACATCAGGATGGAATCAGCTTACAGAAACCACCCATTTTTTCTCCGTGAAATCTGCCCGGGGAAATAGTAGTAGTTGGTATCAAGACATATTTTCAGTGCTACTTTGAGCAGCGTTTTTGTAGCTGGAGATGTAAGGTGTCTGTGTTGTGCGTGTACAGCAGCAGATATTCATTAAAAGTACTGTAGTGTTTTAAATACCTCACCTCTTTTTCAGGGCGCCAGCACTGGTTGCCATGGAAACAGAGCTGAGAACCAGAAACTGGCAGTTGAAATTGCCTCATCTGCTAGTGACTGTGTCCATGTCTGGTCCTGCTTCCATGGAAACGCAAGTCAGAGCAGCAAAAGCAAGGTAGTGGTTTCCAAAAGCTGCCTTAAAAATAACCCTGAGCTTAGTGTTATTTTGTTTGTGATCATCTCCCCACCAACTCTGCTTAAGTAGAGCTCTTGAAGTCTGCAATATTTACAAGTTTAAAAGATAAAAGGAAAACAAGGCATAAAAAAAATAAAGGTATCTGTTCTCTTTGATTTCCTTTCCTGGCATAAGTTTTTGGGAGACAAACCTGCATAATTACATTAGGAACTGACCCTCAGAATTACTTTTCATTAATTAGGTGCCCTTTTGTATAATTATTTTTTATACTGAGCATATTAGAAGCTGAGGCATGGTTTAGCTTGTTAATTGGGCCTCATTAATTCTCTATTATTACTGAGCCATTATATCTCACAAAAAATAAAATCAGATTCAAGTAACATTTTTAGTTTTCAAATAACTAGGCTACAAAAAAAGCCCAAATAATTTTCTATGGATATCATACTCTTTTTTCCCCCTTGAAAAATCAGAATCTATCCACTTTACAAATTTCTAGGCTTTTCATCTGGCTCCAGCTCTTCTGCTTTGCAGTAGACTTAATATACTTAGAAGTATATCATTCAGTTTTGAAAAGGTTGAATGGGTTGCCACAGGTTTAGTTCAAATACCTGTTACCCTGTTGGCCTTCTTTCCCGGGTACTTTTGTTTCAGACAGATGAGGGGCCATTATCTTCCATTGTTCAAGCAAATCTTTCATTTGTTGTGATTTTTGATGTCTGGAGAAACAGTGGCAAAGTTTTAGATTATACTTGAATGGAATAACTTTTCAGTATTGCTTTGAGGACATAAATTCCTTGTAAGATACAAAATGCTCCAGAATTTAGATGATGCATCTGATTAATTTGCCAATTATCTTTAGGAAATTTGTGTTATAGTAGTTCTTGCTGAAAAAAGAGTAGATAGCCTTTGTTTAAAAAGAAATTCAGCTTAGATAGTGGAATAAGTAGCTATGTATCAGAGCTTAACATTTTTTTAATAAGATCCATTATTTGCATGGTAGGAAAATCATCATGTCCTGAAGCCTGTGTGTAGCAATAGCAAACACAAAACCCAGTCTGAAATGTCCACTCATTTTATTCTAAGGCTTTCTGTGAAAAGTCACTACCTAAAACTTCTTAGAGGAATATGTTCTACCAGTGATTCACTCTTCTACTTAATACCAATACCCTGTTTCTGTATCTTGTAGGTCTCAGATGAATTCCTGAATGTTCTGAGGAAGAGAATATAGAAAACTCTTTGCCTGTGGATTTTTCTGGGGCCCCCTGACCCAACAGAGAAAAGCATAGCATAGTTGTTCTTTGGGTTTAGAGCTGGTCAGGATGACCTCAAATATGTAGGCAGTCAGATTGGTGTTAACCGTATGTTCACTCTGTTCTGTGCTTCCCACCACTGATCAATTTCCTCTCTCATTTTTCTTTTTAGCTGAGACAGATTTTACTATTATTGTGAAACTCAGAAAATGTAGCTGTGACCCCATAGCTGTAAACAAATTCCATTTCAAAAAAAGACAATTTTTTTTTCTCTGTTTGATATGTTTCTTTCTCCACATCAGGAGTTTTATTTCATCTGGTCATTAAAATGACTGAGAGCTGCCATTTCTATCTCCATTCTTCTATTTTTTTTTCAGAAGACTTATGCCATATTTTTATTTTAGTTATTAAATTCTTGAAAAAAATGTCAAAAATGGGTTGGTGCCCTAAACACCTAAATATCATCCAGAACATGAAATGTTTGTGTATTTTACAATATCTCTCCCAATATTAACACAATCATCTTTGTAACATAATAGATTCAGAGCTACTATGCTACTTTCATTACAATATCTACCAGTCTTTGGCATTTTTCACTAAACTTACTTTACTCACCATTTCACAATTCCCTTATTTCTACTTTCATTAATGCAAATTAGCTTATAATTGTAGTCTTCTCTTTCAGTATACTTAAAACACACCTGCTTATAACTTTACACTTTTAACCTCTTTTGACAATCAAAAAAAAAAAAAGATTGCAAATAATATCTCATTCTTGTATGTATGTGTGCCTTCAGTAGTCTTCACTTTTTAACTTCAAAGTAGAATATGAATATATTTACAAGGACAATATGAATCCATATTGAAATTTAATAGGAGATCTGCAACGAAACTGTACATATGTCTATTCTTCTGTTTTTCCTCTCCTTTTTTTTTCCTCTCCTTTCCCTAAAATTCAGTTAAATTCAATCTTTCTCGATCCTTTGTTACAATCTGTGATCCTTCTCAGGCATCTGAGAGATCCCTCGTATGCTGAATATTATATATATAAGAGTCACAAAAACCAGATTTCTCAGATGCAGTCCCTGAGTTTTGTGCCACCACATGCAACACTTAGGCAAATTCTTCAATGTCCAAATATTTAAGTGTGCATTTGGACCGAGATTTGAAAGTATGCATCTATATGGAACAGATCATGTTGAGTGCAATCACAAGGCACATACAGGGCAACCAGGGGATCAGGCCCAGCCAGCACAGGTTTAGGAAGGGCAGGTCCTGCCTGACCAACACGATCTCCCTTTCATGACCAGGTGTCCCACCTGGTGGATGAGAAAGGCTGTGGATGTAGTCTGCCTGGACTTCAGCAAAGCCTTTGATGCTGTCTCCCGCAGCATCCTCCAGGAAAAGTAGTCAGCTGATGGCTTTTGGAAAAGTGCACTTCTTGCTGGGTTAAAAACTGGCTAGATGACTGGGCCCAGAGGGTGGTGGTGAAGGGTGTCACATCCAGTTGCCAGGAGATCATTAGTGGTCATTTCCCATGGGTCAGTATTGGGGTCAATCCTGTTTTATATCCTTACTGATGATCTGGATGCAGGGATCAAGTGCACCCTCTGTGGATTTGTGGATGACACTAAGCTAAGTGGAAGTGTTGGTCTCCTAGAGGATAGAAAAGCCCTGCAGAAGGATCTGGACAGTACCAAGGCCAGCAATACAAGGTTCAGCAAGGACAAGTACCGGGACCTGCACTTAGGTTGTAACAACCCCATACAGCACTATAGGCTGGGGGATAGAAAGCATTCCGGTAGAAAATGACCTGGGGCTGCTGGTGAACAGCAGGTGAACATGAACCAGCTGTGCCCAGGTGACCAAGAAGGCCAATGGCATCCTGGCCTGTATCAGCAATAGTGTGGCCACCAGAACAAAAAAGTGGTTCTTCTCTGTACTTGGCACTGATGTAATACAGTCTTACAGGTGAGCACAGTGGAATGAGCCCTGTGAAGATGTATCAAGTCTGAGGGTTGACCTACAGCCTTCCAGAGTGGCTTAATAATAGTGAGACAACTTCTCTGGACATGTTTTGTAAAGGAAAGGTTTTAACAATGACAAAAATAATAAACAGTATCAAACAAAAGAAATATAAGTCGAACATAGGGTAGAGAATACTCTTACACTGCTAAGGCAGTCCAAAAAAGCAATTGAGCCCCTCTGTGCAGTCTTTTAACTGGGAAAAGAGCATTGAAGTTTCTGGATCCTTTACCTTATGTGAACAGCAAGGGGTAAGTTGTAAACCTTTCCCTATATGGAAACACCTGCTTGGGTGTGGGGTGCATTGCTACACTTGTGAAGTCCCACTTCCACTCCTGTGTCTAGTTCTGGATCCCTCACTACAAGGACACTGAGGTGCTGGAGCATGTCCAGAGAAGGGCAACTGAGCTGGTGAATGTTTGGGAACACAAGCCACAGGACTTGTGGCTGAGAGAGCTGAGGGTGTCTGGAGTAAAGGAGGCTCAGGGAAGAACTTGCCACTCACTACAATTGCCTGGAAGGAGGTTGCAGACAAGTGGGGATTGGCTTCTTCTCCCAGACATCCAACAACAGGATGAGAGGTTCATGTTTGTCATCAGGAAGAGTTTCTTCATGGAAAGTGTTGTTAGGCACTGAAATGGGCTGCCCAGGAAGGAGATGGAGTCACCATCCTTGGAGGTGTTCAATAAACGACTGTATGTGGCACTTGGTGCTATGGTCTAATTGACAAGGTGGTGATGGGTCAAAAGCTGGACTCAATCTGAGAGATCTTTTCCAATCTAAATAATTATATGACTCTGTATTAAGGAGACACAAAAAACCATTGGAAAATGTATCAGAACGATGTGCTCACAGGATATTAGGGGCTTGCTCAAACTGAAAAGGGGGTTGCTTGAGGATTTCAGATGAACCATGTCTCAGAAACTGAAGCCTGGGTTTGTCTTGACTTTACCAGTAAAAGGGACCTTTCCTAGAATGAGTTGTTGGAGCTCCTGGAAATTGTTGAGTTAAATATTAGGTTGTTGAGTTGTAAAGAAAGTTAGATAATGCACAGGACAAGTCTTCATGACAAAGTGTTAGGTTGGAAATGAGACCAGAAAAAGTATTTGCTTTCTTTAGTGTGTATCTCCTTATACTACCTCTTTTTCTTCAAGCTCTGATTTTTTAGAAACTCTCCCCAAATTCATCATTTTATGAGATGCTTAGAGCAGAAGTTATAGAGTCACAGAATTGTAGTCCTCTTCAGAAGTCCTCTTCTGCGCTCAGTCAACAAATGATGCTAGACTATTGAAATTGTTCAGCCAGAATGTTTTCAAATATATTGATACTTGAGGTCACTATTTTCTTCCTTTAAGGAAGACATAGAATAGGTCCTCTTATAGATGACTCATTTCTTGAAGCATCTGGGAAACTTATAAGAAAATTGTAGCTCAACCTCTCTTCTAGCTTTTTTCAAGAATGAGTACATCACTGCATTTCTCAATACTCCAAGAAACTTCCTGTCTCACAGAAAATCTTGGGATATAGTATAAACACAATGATAGATGTGAAAGGATTTGAAAGAAAGGCAATTTGGTTAACAATGCATGTGCCATTTTAAATCTACCTTATGATGGTTACCATAGTCAAAGTATCTGTGTGCATATCAAAGATTGGTGGCCAAATCAGTCTGTCTGCCTCACAGAGGCTTAGATTTTTGATAGGTTCCCCATCATATAGGAGTTTTTAAAATACTGTCATAGTTAATCCAAAATACTTTTGTATTTAAAGAAAGTAATAGGGAATACTCTTCCTATAGGAAACTGATACACTTGGTTCCAATTTCATAAAAATAGTAGTGGTTTTTCCCTTATGGATAGATACAGTGTCTCAGCTGTGTGATCTTGATATTTTTCATCTGTGTTTTTCATTTTATTGAAATGAAGATGCAGCTTTCTTAAGGCAAGCTCTGAGAAACTAATGGGCCTAATAGAATCCTGTTCAACATTTCAATACAATTGTTATTGGGCAAGTTGGTTGAAAAATTTTTAAAAGAAAAATAGTATCATCTCACTTTGAAATTTTTGAATGTGAGAATGGAAATAAATAATCAAGCTATCTGTATGTATTGGAAGCCTCTTTCCAAATCTCCCAGTAGAAATTTTGTTCTCAATTCAGACTTTGATATTGCTGATTTTTCAGACTGCGCATCATTGCAGTTGAAGGTACTTCTTCCAAACCCAAAACATCACCAAAGGAATTTCTTGGCTTTTGGTACTTAATTACATTAAAATTAATATAGAGAAGCTGGATATTGCATGAATGATATTAGCAATCAGAGTAGGATGCTATTAGGGAAGTTTCTCAGTGCTATTTATGCTGCTCCAAGCCATCTGGAGGCATCTGAATGTGTCATTGGAATAATTAAGAAATATCAAGAACAAAATGATTTAAAATAAATTTTAATGACAAAAATAATCAGGGGACCATTCCCATAACACACAACGGCCTCTGTGTGTTTCTAATGTGTCGCAAGTGACAACTTTTCCAGGATAAATAGCATATTTTTCAAATTCATCTCTGAGAAGTATCTTTCTGGAATTTTATTTTTAATTCTAGAAGATGTAGGGGCCTTTTGCGATCAGTGTGTGAAGTGCCGAACAGATTTGCTTTCAACAGTAACTCTTTCATATTTTTAAAATAAAAGTTCTCTTACACTGGAGGATGGAGTGGTCTCAGTATTTCTTTAATTAATTTTGACATTTAGTAAATATAAGCTGAAAAATCAGAGAATCACAGAGTAGTTTTGATTGGAAGGGATATTTTAAGGCCCTCTACTCCAAGCTCCCTATAATGAGCGGGAATTTCTTCAACTAGATCCAGTGTCTCAGAGCACTGTTTAACTTGACCTTGAACACTTCTAGGGAGGGAAAGAGTTCCACCATCTCTCTGGATAACCTGATCCAGTGTCTCACTGTAAAAGCTTCTTTCTGTATCTTACCTAAATCAAACCTCTTCAGTTAAAAACCCTTACCCCTTGTATCACAACAAGTTCTGCTAAAAAGTCCCTCTCCTGTTTTCTGTAGGCCCTTTTAAGCTACTGAAAAGCCACTCTAAGGTCTCACAGAAGCCTTCTCTTCCCCAGGCTGAACAGCCCCAGCTCTCTTAGCCTATCTTCATAGGAGGGGCGCTCTGAACCTCTGAGCGTCTTCATGGCTCTTCACTGTATCACTCCAAAAGGTCCACACCTTTTCTTTCCTTTTCAAAGCCATCTGCCTTTTTAATGGGAACTATTTGATCCTTTCCAGGATGTGTTCCTTTAGTTGCAGCCAATGATACCTCTATTATGGGTTCTTATGAACCATTCCTGGTGCCAGCTAGTTGAAGAAAATGCTTCCAAGAATGCAGTATGGATGCAGTATGATTTCACCAGTCAGAAAGCTGATGTTTTCTTCAGGAGGAAATTAATATGCATAGTGAAAATTGAGTGGTTAACCTTCATTAGCTGATACATACATATAAGCATACATACATGATTAGCATACATACATATAAGTCTTGACGCTGGTTTAAGTACTTAAACATAACTGGTGCCTGATAGATAAAAATAGTAATAGGTTTTGTATGTTTCCTCCTTACGCTTATTCTTTCAACAGAAAAATCTCTATTGTAATGATTAGTTTTGTCAAGTGCTTTAAAACATTGTAGCTGAACTAGGAATCATTTTGTTTCTCTTGGATGTGAGATCAAAGAGTATTTTGTATGAAAAAGCCTATCTGTACATCTGATAGCAACTCAGTGCAGAGCATTTTGCCATCCGACTGGAACAACCTTGATTCTTTACTCATAACAAAATTATAGCCTGAAGGATGATTCTCTCAAAAAGACTATATGTGATCATTATGTCTTAGGGATTATTAAAAACCTCTACACCTGATGGGAAATTTGCAAGTTTCTGCAAGAAATGCAGCCAAGACCTCACCAGAGCAATTGTTGTATTGGCTTTGTCTTAGCCTGAGCATTGCCACTGGAGATAGCAACCTAATATAAGGCAGCAGCATCATGCTTATGGCAGGTAACCAGGCACATCATTTTTTATTGTTTGAGCTTCTTTGTATTTACATGTTAAAAGAAAAAACCTAAGAGTACTTAAATCTGTTGATGCCTTGTGTATTTGTTTCTATACCAAAAACTAGTAATACTGCAACATTACTGTAAAGGAAAACAGAGCTGCCCAGATCTGATCTATTTAAACAAGAAATTTAAACTCCTCTACTATTAGGCAATTACTTCAAATGTTTTTCTTCCAATGATTGCATATGTGGCCTGTACCTGTAAAATATATGTAACCTGAGTCTATTGCAGAACACTATGTTTAGATGATTTGTACAACTAAATTGAAAAATAAATGCATGTGAGCAGAATATACAATATGTGAAAAGCTATTTTATGCATTTGTTTATGACTTACTAGTTATTTATTATAGCTGAACTTACATGGATTTTACAGACAGTACATGTGCTCCCTAATCTTACTGTGGCTTGAAATCTGACTGGCTTGAAAGCAATGTTAAGAACCACTTACTCATCTTTTTGACTCTAATAATGAACTGCTTAAATAGACAGCTTTTGACCTTTTCTTACAATCTCAAAGAGCTATTTAGAAATGCATAATTGATATAAATTTGATCATCTTAAAATTGTTCTGTTGCCATCAAATTCAGCTTGTGTTAATGTTCAGTGATAATCTGCATTTCAGGAAAGTATGACTGTAATTAATAATTTTATGTTTATTAAATAATTATCAGCCTTTAAAACAAGTGTATTTTTGAAATGTCATCTTTTATTCTTGCATCTCAGATCTACATACCAAACATATTTCTCCTTTTAAGCCACAAGACAAGCACAGCATATATCTATGCAAATAATACACCCCAAGGAGAGGTGAAATTTAAAAAAATGTTTGTCAAAAAGGACTTTATATCCTGGAAAGAAGAAATTAAAACAAATTTTTCAACAGAAATGGAACTTCTGTTTGTTTGTTTCATATATCAGACAACTAGGGCATAATAATTTGCAGTGCTGTTCTGTAATCTCATCAAATTTAATATTTCAAGTCTGTGAGATTTCTTATATGCTCATTAGAGAAGGCCAATATAAAATATAAAAAAAATCCTTGCTTACCACCCACTATGATTTTTTCTTCAAATGCCATTGTAATATCTCTGCTTTTATGAAATATGTATAATCTAGCACAGTTATGTGGTAAATTAAATTTTCAAAGTTAAGCTATTTTATACAGATAACTCCTCCAAAATACAATATTAAAAAGTACAGAAACTCCTTCCTTAAATGAATATCACAATACTAAGTCCTTAAATGGTGTACAGTGTCCTCTGTTGTTACTGACATTTGGGTAAAATCAGTCCAAATTATATTCTGATGCTGAAAAGGCCCATGACAGTGATATGAGAAATGGGGAAACTAGTCTCCATTTCCAAAGAAGAATATTAAGATGTCTACATGGAGAAAACTAATGTTCTGTTGAATTTTTCAGTCTGTAGATGTTCCAGGGATAAGGCCATACAGAACAGCTGAGCACTTATTCACACATCCTCAGAGAAAGGTATGAGTTTAATGGGGATGCATCACAGTGCAGGGACATTAAATCTGATATGGTGCTGTGAAAATGGGACACACAGCTTCCAGAAATGATTTAGTCAGTGCCCACATTGCTTTCTGGGGACCCTGCTGCCCACTGACTCAGATTCAGTGTTTATTATACCCACAGTAGCCACAGGGGTACATATACCCAAAGATCCAAGTTTGATTTACCTTGCATAACACAACTAAAGCTGACATTTACTCTAAAGAGATGAGGAAAAAAATGTTATAGTTACAGCACTGAAAATTTAATTTTTCCATGATGTTAGATGGGTGCCAGCTAAGATCTAGGATCATTAACTTCTGCCATATTTGATTTCTGGGCACTATGACACTTTTTGACTGAGGAAGATAGAAACCTGAGTGGAAGAATTGCTATTTTAATGACAGCTACCAATATTTTATGAAAAAAAACCAAACCAAAACAAAACAAAACCAAAATACAACTACCAAAAAACCCCAAACAAACAATAACAAAAAAAAAGGAAAAGAAGAACTGTATAATATATAGACATACTTTAAAAATGCATTTTTTTGAAGAAAGCCCATGTAAGTATCTACTACTCAGACATATCTTGGTTGACACAGCAAACATTAAGGTATTTCACTTAAAGGTAGAGTTGCCTCAGAGAATTATCAGATTGGATATATTGGTGAGCAGTCTTTATAAACATGATGCTGCTTATGCAGTATTCAGTCTGGATTGATTATGGTAAAATAAGAATGTATTTAAGCAGAAAATAAAGCATCTTATTTTTATTTATTTTGTTTGCTTTTAATGAAAAAAAAGTAACTACTCTTTAATTTTACTGTACTAGAAACTTGCATTGGTGGTCTTGAGCAAATTCCATGTAGAAGAGATATACTCTCATAAAAATATAGTTTATTCCCCACAAAATATGAAAGATTGCTGTTCCTTTTCATTTTTCAAATTATGAATTCTTTACAGCAATTTCTACATATGGTTCATGGGAGGGATTATTGTCCCATTGCTAGCTTGCAAGCTTTTATTTTGACAAATCAAAATTATAACTATTTTATTTAGCTCTGTGCCTTTGATTGGATAAATCTCAAAAATAAGAGCAATTTTCAGTAATGGAAAAATAACCCTAGTTAACCCTAGTTTTTTACCAATCCAGGGTGTCCTTAATCAAAATTTCCACCAACATTCTTTCCAATCACCACAGTAGGGTGTCTTTTATAGTAGATGTCCTGCCAACCTGCACCTGTTAACTCTGCCCCCCCCTAAACCAGTTAATTCTGAGCCATTCAAATGCAGAATAGCTCATGGGATTTTACAGAAGCAGATATCCTGGAGTGGGATATATGCTGTTCTTTTTTGTTTAAATAAGACTTCTACTGATGAATGATCTGTTCATCATTCATTGTAGTGGTCCTGGCTACTCCTTAGTTTTCTGCTACTTTTTTTTTTTTTNNNNTGGTTTTTTGTTTTTTTTTTTTTTTTTTTTTTTTTTTTTTTTTTTTTTTTTTTTTTTTTTTAACTACTATTTAGTTTCCTCATAGCAGCTCATATGGTGCTGTGCTTTAGGTTTTTGACCATGACAGTGCTGTAACCACTAATGTTCTAGCTTTTGCTGACCAGAGTCTGCACAGCACCAAGTCTCTTTGTTTCCCCTGTCCTAATGGAAGTGGTGAGAGAAGTGACCAAGTGACTGAGTGGTGTTTATCTGCCTGCCAATGTTAACCTAACACCAGTGTTTCCATCAGAACATTTTCTCATTCTGGATGAACAACCTGCATTCCATTTCTGATGACATTATTTTCTAGAGTAAGCGTTCTCAGACATACATAGGATACTGCTGATCAGGTCATCTGGAGGCAAGTCAGATTCAGGGCACTTGGACTGTACTGGAGGAGCACTCTGTGTGTGTGTGTACATCCACCTAAGTTTTCAATGAGAACTGGCTGATAGATGTTGCTTGCCAGTGACAGGACAGCCTTCAAGCAAAATTTTGCCTAGAAAACTAAACTTAAAAAGCTCATATTCTTATTTGCCAGAGCACCCTCCTCCCTGTGCTTAAGGAACAATGACAGATTCTTTTAGTGATTTTATTTTTTATAGTGCTTATTCATATATTTTCCTTTGGGAAAAGCGTCATCACACTTGAGCTATGAGACAAAATATTCTCAGAGGATCTTTTAAACCAGGTTCTAACAGAAGTATGACTCATACAGTATCATCACCATCAGAGATTTCTGCAATACATGTTTTCTGGAGAAGTGAAAAAATAAATAAAGAGGATAGAGAATGGGAGGTGGGTAATCTCATCCTACCAAAACTAGACAAAATGAAACAAAAAATCTACTAAAAATTTGGGAAAGTTGGAAGAACCTGTGAAACCCTTAAGGAAATCATTCCCACCTAAGTAGTCTGGATAGCATTTGGGACAAAACTGCGGTAATTACCTAACTAAGCTTAAACAGAAAAGCCTTCTGTAACTTACCATTATATAACAATAGTTTCTCTTGTAAAAGACTTTGAGAAGTATAATTCTTTAGGATATATTCCCAGAGATTCAGAGTTGCCTGGGAAACCAGCTGCCATGTGTGGTTCTTGTCTTTTCTGAGCAAATGTTGAGTCACATGGATTTTCCATGTGTCAGGTTTGTTGCTGACTTTTTAAAAGCAGAATGTATCTGTTCTGCAGCACTGGATGCTACAGGCTTTTACAGTCAGCTTTGCATCTGTGGGACTTGCTCTCTTTCAATTTGTATTTGATGCTGCTTGCATAAATAATAAAATCTTACATAAACAGTTAGGACTACTGACTAGAGAATTTTTCATTAGTGTTTTGATGATTGCTTTCTAGTCTCAATTGATTTGTTTTGTTATCTGTGATAGCTGTACCAATGCTTCATAAAAATCTGGGCAAGTACTGACTACTGAGATGCTAGAAACCCACAAATTCAAGAAGCTGCTTCTTGATATTGACATGCAAAAATAATATATTTTCAGATTTTTCTTGGCCTATTGGACCTTTGAGGGCTGAACACTGAATTTAATTTTGTGTATTAGGTATGTTGGAAAATAAATGTTATTTCTCCACAGAAAAAAGCCGAATTAAAGTTTCTACACATTTCTCTTAATTGATTTGCAGACAAGTCAGGTAGTTACTATGAAAATTTCACTTTTTTGACTGTTAGAGTGTTGACCCACAGAATGGGTCAGGTTTGAATGAGGTATAGTGGCTCATCTGGTCCAAACTCCCTTCTCAGGGTCATCCTGGAACACATTGCTTGGGGTTGTGTCCAGATCGTTCTTGAAGCTCTCCAATGAGGGAGACTACATGCCACCTCTGGGCTAGCTGTTCCTGTGCTCAGTCATCTGCACAGTAAAGAAGTTCTTCCTCATATTCAGACAGAACTTCCTGTGCAATCATTTCTGCCCATTGTCTCTTGTCCCATTGCTTGGCACTGCTGAAAAGAGCCTGGCTTCATTCCCTTGACACCCTCCCTTCAGATACTTACAGGCTTTGATGAGGTCCCTCTCAGGCATCTCTTCTCAAGGCTGAACAGGCCCGATTCCCTCAGCCTTTCCATGTAAAAATGATCCAGTCCCTCAACTATTTTTGTTGCCCTCTACTAGACCCACTCCAGGAGCTCATGTCTCTCTTGTCCTGAGGAGCCTAGAACTGGACACAGCACNGGGACCCCACTAGTGATAGGCCTCTAACAAGATCCTGTGCCACTAATTTCAACCCTCTGGGACCTGCCATCCAGACATTTCTCAATTCACCTCTCTGTCTACTCATCCAGTCCACACCTCCCAACTTTGCCTACAAGGATGTTGTGAGAGACAGTGTTGAAAGCCTTGCTGAAGTTGAGATAGACAATATCCACTGCCCTCCCCTCATCATCCAGGTAGTTGTTTCATTGTAGAAAACAGTCATGTTGGTCAAGCATGGCTTATCTTTAGTGAATCCATGCTGACTATTCCTGATCACGTTCTTGTCATCCATGTGGATAGAGATGGCCTTTAGCATGAGGCACTCCATTACCTTTCCAGGGACTGAGATGAGGATGATGGGTCAGCAGTTCCCTGGGTCCTCCTTCTTGCCCTTATTGAAGACTGAGGTGACCTTTGCTTTCTTCCAGTTCTCAGGCACCTCTCCTGATCATCACAACCTTTTAAAGATGACTGTGAACAGCCTATCTGTAGTGTCTGCCAGGTGTCTCAGCACTTGTGGATGCATCTCATCAGGACTCCTTGGACTTTTGGATGTCAAGCTTGCCTATGTATTCTCTAACCCAATCCTCTTTGACCAAGGGAAACTCTTCTTTCCTTTGGTTCTGGATTGCCTACCTGAAAACAAGAGAGCAGTAACTTGCCTACTGGTTGTTCACTGGCTTAACAGAAGGTTTTGTGTGAGTACCTCATGCCAGTACAATAGGTTTCAAAAAATATCAGGAACATGTTGCATGGTGATCCAGGCATCAAGTGCTGTGTAAGATTTTTTTTGTGTTGGCATCTACACAGCAATAGCACACATCTAGTGAGGTATTGATATCCTAAATTTCTTCTTGGAATCCAAGTGGGATACTGCAAGGTATTTAATGATTTATGTCTATGCTTAGATAGCTGAATCATCCTTTAGATATTTAAGCTTGCAGACAAATTGTAATTATATACAACTGGATATGCTACACTTAAAGCTTAGAAATAAGTGGAAAAATAAGAAATATCTCTGTATATTAGTCTTCTCTTTCAAATCCTTGAGTGCTAGGCTGTAAATGGAGATGAAATTTAAGAAATGGACTGTAACCTCTTGAAAAGAATGTTTTTTAGGTAAAAGTAGTATTCAGCTACAGTGACATTATTATTCTAGTGTAAATGCAGTGCACAATCAATGTTATTGCACTCTTTGTGAGCAATGAAATGGGTGGTAATGTTGAGTTTACACTATCACCTTGTGTTATATCCCTGAGACACGAGACATGCCAGCAATGCATTTTGCTTTCTTACTCAGTTCTGGTTCTCTGGGTCTTAAATGCATTCTGAAATACCTGTACATTTGCCTAAATATAATTTTCCAAAGCCATGAAAATCTAGTTTAGATTTTAAGATCTTTGTCATGATTGTGAGCACTTGTAAAAATAGAACTTCACTCTTGGCTAGCTATTGTTAGCTACAGACACTAAGAACAGCTTTTCTGTGGCTGTCACTTAGATGCCTGGTATACATACACAGAGACAGACTTTTCAAGCCAGACGAACAAATTCTTGGCAGCCAGAAAATCTTCTGATTTCATTGTTTCTTTCAGGTGGTCTGTGGTGATTACATGACTCTAGACATTATATCTAACTTTTTTTTTTTGAATTCTCTAATCAGAATTATCAATAGCTAGAATAGTATAGAAATGTAGTTGTGTGAGGTATTTTTTGCTTTGGCATTCTCGTTTTTGGTTTGTTTTTGGTTTTTTTTTTTTTTAACTTAACAAGACTTACACTTTTTTATGAGGTTTTCAACATCTATTTTAAGATGGAATGACTCACACTCTGGAGTTCCCATTTTCTCGCCCAGATAATCTGGGTGTCAGCTCTCAATAAGCACTTCCTGATTGCTGCAGATAGGTGAGATGAGTTCAGCCTGTCATAATTGAATGCATGCAGCAAAGTGGAGCCATGAAACTGTACAGCAATGAGGTCTTAGAAAGCTGTCTGATGTTTCCTACCAAATGCTATTAGTGTCAGGTAGGTAAACCATATCTCAAGGATGTCAATGCTTGCTTTTGATCTGAGAAACAAAAGTCTATGATATTGTTATGCCAATAGCTTCTAGCTATATCTAACCTTTCCCCCTCTAAATTCTCTCTTATGGCTCCATATTAGAAACATGTGTGAACACATGCCTATAAATGGATGGCAGGTTAAGAACATATACAACACTTTCCCCTGGCTTTTGCATATTTCCAGCTCAGAGGATTTTCTGAGTGAAGCTGTAGCTACTAACATTTACTGGATGTCCCACCAAAATATTTGTCCAGTATACTCTGAACATATGTAAACCTTTTGCCTCCAAAATTCCATCGATAAACCATCCCACAGGTCTGCCCTTTGCTCCCCACCCCCCCCCCCCCTCACCCCAGTGTGAAAATGAGCACCTCCTACTCATTCTGAGACTGACCTCTGTTGACTTCATGTGGTGGTTCTATTTTTTTGTACAAGAAGAAATGGTGAGCAGTCTATCTACAGTCTCTACATCAGGCATGATTTTTATCTTTTCCTTCAAAGTAATTTCTTAGTCCTTCGAAGAAAATTATTCCATACTATGGGTGCTTCTGTGAATCTTTGCCAACTTTTCTGTGTCATTTTTGAGATGAGAACCATGCACATGAACTGGGAGTGTACATGAACTGTTGATTTTGTATAGCGGCATAATGGGACTCTTTTATTTCTTTATTTCCTCATAAAGTCAAATATATTATTCATTTTTGCTCTCCTAGCAAGCACTGAGCTAATATTTTCATCTCTCACAAACACAAAGGCAACTCCAATGACAACAGACAGCAGAGACCCTATAATTTCATGTGTGAAGCTAGGTTTGTTTTATTCTACACACAAAAAGAACAAACTCTTTTATAAAATTTTATCTGCTATCTTATCAGTCAGTCTTTTGTTCAGAACAGGCTGCATTTCTTCACAGTCAGCCCTCATACTTACTGCCTTGTGTAAAGATCCAACCAGTGAGAGATGCCTCTTCCCGAATTAAGGTGCAAATGAGACCAGATTCCAAATCAATAATACAAGTTTTATTTAACAGTAAGTGTGAGGTAGAAAGATAGAAAGAAATAGAAAGAGGGTCAGGGGGAGGGAGAGATCGAGATCAAGCAGAGGATAGTCACCACCCTTGGATTCAGACCCTTGGTCTTTCTTCATCCTAGGCTTCTTGGTAGTGGCAGTTCAAATTCCTGATAATTCAAAATTTTTCACTATGTATTCTTGAAAACAGAGGAATTAATGCTCACTGTCTTATTCTGTTGGCTAAATGATTACCTCACTTCTATTGTTAATTAGTTCCATGCTCAGTCTTCTCTGAGTCAGTGGATTCCTTGGGTAGGTGGGCTGTGATCTTCCTCCTGTCAGAATTACTTTTTACTCAGTCTGAGCTGATTTGCTGTGTTGGCTTTCCTTGTCCATTATCAGAGACACATTCTTCTCCCCCAGGTTTGTTTGCCTCCCCTTGGTCTGAGGTAACACCTGGACAAGAGAACCACCTTTATTTTACCTCAAATTCCCACTGTGGTGCCTTAACTTACAGTCCAAGCTCCAGGTATCCATGGAGGCTTATTCAGGGGAGGGGCTTTTGTAGTCGCAGATTCCATCTGTCCCATAATAACTTGGGGTGATCTTTGTCTCACCAGTGATATGCACAAGAAGTTGCTTCTTTACAGAATTTGCCACAGTGGGAATTCTTGCCTGGATGCATTACCCAAGAAGTGCTAACCAGATCTTCCTCCACCAGGCCTGGAGTCAGTGCCATCCTGTCACTCCATCCTGTGCTTATCTCTTGACAAAGTCCTTCTGTGGTAACAGTGCTTGAGACAGGAACTTGTGCAAATATGGTCATGTCACTTCTCACTACCTTTTTCAGGTACCAGCTCCAGCCATTGTGGAAAACCACTGGGAACTTTCCTGTATGTAACATTTAATTATTTCTTTTAACTTTTTTTTCCCTAATTTTAACCATTTATTTACTGATGCTGGGACCTGCCTTTCTGTTTGTTTTCTCCACAAGTGCTTTGCACGAGACCTTATGAAAAGCTGTTTGAAAATCCAAGCAGTACATGCCAAGTATATTATCCTTACCCGCAAGGGTTTTGACCTCTTAAAAGAATTTGAAAGGTTTATAATAATGGACTTCCATTTGCGAAAGTCACATGGGTTCTTCACAGGTAGCTTTCATTTATTCAGGTCTCATGTTAGCACTTCATTCATTTGCCTGCAGGCTTATGGGCCTGTATTCTCCTAGGTTTCTCTGAAATATTTATTTTCAAAGATTGTCACAATATTTGCCGCTGTCAAATCTTCAGATGCCAGGAGTAGATGAGATAAATGCTAGATCTATAGTTGTACTATTTCATTCATTAATACTACTGAGACTTGTGGGTGAATACCATCTAGCATTGGTCATTTGCTAGTTTCGTTCTACTTCTAATTACCATGATCACCTTCCACTTAAAGCATTGTTTCAGTTGATCCTTCATTAATCTGGTTGATCCTTTGTTAATCCCAAAATACAGTATGGGAATGTCCCCAGGTTTTCCTGCACTGAATGCTGATAGAAAAAGCTATTTACCTGCCCTGAAGTGCTGGTGTTCTCCCTGAATATATCATCACTAATGAGCATAAGTCCAAAGACGGTCCCAGGGTCTTTTTCTTCTTGCTGATTTTGATGGTTTCATTTAACTTACAGGTTACATTAGGTTCTGTACTTAACCAAGCAGAAAACTACCCCAAGTTGTCAATCATGGAAATTAGCTTTAATTTGAAAGCTGGTATCTGGCAGTTATTGATTGCTACATTGCAAAGCACAATCCCTTCAGTAAGAAATCCCTTCCATTTCCTCTTTGAAAGGAAATAGAAGAGGAATTACCTTGTGAATTAGCAAATATTTGAAGAAATATTGTTTTGATCACATGTTGTATAAGTAACTCACCTACCAGTAAAGCATGTTCTTTATTTTCCATAGGACAGGCTACTCAGTCTTAGAACAGTCTGATATCTTTGTCAAGAGAGAAGAAACCACTTTTGTGTGCCCAGGAAGGAAAAAAATAAAGAAACACAGTAAATTTTACTGACCATTAAAAGGAGCAATGCTTGTCTTCAAAACTCAACACAAAATGTTTTCAGTATTTCAGTTATCACCCTTCTTCAACTGTGCATTGCATTTGGCAAGATACTACTGTCAATTCACATTCAGAGCACACATCTTGTGTGTGCAAGAGATAGTCCTATGATGAATTATGAATCCATCTCTTTCCTTCAGGGTTTGTTTCTTGAATACTTTTTTCTTGCTTTTAAATATTTATTGTAAATGGACTTGCAGAAAAGTGTAGAAATGTCAGCTATAATCTACTTTTTGTATGCTGGGGAAGTCCTAGAATGCAAGTCATCTTTCATATCTCTCTTGCATCCTTTCTGTTTGCCTTTGGAGTGCCTTAGAGCTGACTGAAGAATTTTCTCCCAATCATTTGGAGTCAACACAGTGTGCTCTTTACATCCCTGTCATTTCATGCGGTTGCTAAATAATGTATGGGCATAAACTGGCAGCTTTGGGTACAGGAATGCTAGGACCAATGCCAGAATTAGCTCTGGTCCATAATCAAGTAATGTGTTATCAGCTACTCCACTTGGGAAGCTATAACTGTCACCTTAAAGTATTTTCTTTAAGAACTTCCCTGCTCTCTTTAAGTTAATCTTTTCTCTCCTGTTGTGTTGGCTTTCCCTTCAGCAACTAACCAGCACACAACCACTCAGTCACTCCCTGCCCCAGCAGGCTGGGGGAAGAGAATTGGAAAAAGCTCATGGACTAAGATAAAAAGTTTAAAATTTGAAATTAATTAAAAAAATATAATAATAACAATAACAACGACAACAAATCTAATTTGTAATTAAAAGGTAAGGAAGACAGAGAAATAAAACCAAGAAAGGCAAGTGATGCAAATGAAAGGAATTTATTAACAGCAACCTACAAATGTCTAGTCAGTCCCTTGGCAGTGTACCTCCCACCAATGTTCTCCCTGAGATTTGTTTCATATGGTATGGAATATTCCTCTGGTGAGCCAAAACCAGGACACCTCAAGAGGCAGGAATGTTGAAACTTGATGTTCTGGCCCCAGAAAAATTTTGGGGGAAATCGTCAGATTAAAAAGAATAATCAATGTGCTGATATAATTCTTACCATACTCTCAAGGCATTGCCTGTGTTTGAGCAGATGAGCCTGTCAGACAGTGTACAGTGGGCAAGCTGATTGACATTTCTGAATTTCTGAGTCTCTACAGCTGCTCTAAAGTTGGCATAGAACTAGAGCAGGCTTTCACTCAAGCAACTGTTATAGTTTTGTCCATGCCTCTAGGTACAGAGTATAGAAATGCTTCTGAATAAACTGTACTTCTGATCTATGTTCTGTATCTTATATAAAACACATTAACTCTTCTCTCAGAGAAGAATGAGAAAAAAAATAGTTTCCAAGTTCACGCCATTGTTTCATTTTTCTGCTGATGCACAGCAGAATGGCTTGTTGTAGGCTCAGTGCCTAAAGTCATATTAATTGCTCATTTGCATGACCCAATTCAGATAAACTTTTGGCTCTATCATCAATCAAGATGGAAGAAATAAGAAGCATCTGTGAATGCACATACCTCACACAACAGAGGGCTTTCCCTGATCACTGCAAGTGCCATATGGTGCATGCACTATTGATCAGGAATATGGAGAAGTCCGCTATGACCTGCAGAAGTTACTGGTTGAAGAAAAACACAGCCAGCATGGAGATCTGCCCCCTAATTTTTACTCTCACTTTTCCAAGTAAATCTGTACCTTGAGATCTACAATCTGCAGAATATACGGGCAGCTGAGTGTGCTGCCTGTCAGTTTCTTCATGCATGAGGCTTCTAACCCTGAATTACTAAGTCAGCTACCCACCAGCTGATTTAACCCTAGTTTTAACCTAGAGATATATGTGAGATAATGACAATAACATTAATACAGATATTTGAAAAGCAGACGTAGTCCTTCTGTTAAAAAGAGAGAAGTACTACAAACTGAAGAAATTTTTTTTATATCTTTAAAGACCTTTATTATACAAAGGTATTCAGACCTTTATTATACGAAGGTATTCATAAGCCATCATGAATCAGGACATGTAACAATTAAACTCAATTTAAGAAACAAGAAAAACATAAACAAAATACTTAGGAAAACATATGGATTTTTATTTTACATGGCTGTACATCATGCTATGTTCTATGTCTGCCAAGAGAACTCCCAAATGCTGTGATGGAGACAAAAATAGTAATTTCACAGAATCACAGAATATGCTGAGATGGAATGGATCCACAAGGATCACTGAGTCCAGCTCCCTGCCCTGCACAGGACATCCGCATCACACCATTTAAATTCAGCCTTTCAGAAAGGGTCTGAGAGATTCCCAGTAAGGAAGTATACTGTAATGTTCTGTGCACATTGCAGTAAAAAGGATTTAAAGCTAAATAAAGGACAAATTCTTCCAAATTGTAAAGGTCAAGGATTTAAAATGTGAGATTTTAGAGGAACTAAAAGCTGAGGAAGGAAGTTCCAAGCACAAGCTCAGCTGTCTAAAGGCACCAACAGCCCTGATAACTATCTATATTGCATTCTGCAATATAAATTTCACAATGTCTACTGAGTAGTTATCTGAAAGAATGAAAATAATTCTTCTGCAAAGTGAAAGTTTGTATCCCCAGTAAAAGACTGAAGCATTTTTGGAAGAGTTTGCAGAGATTATTTAGAACCATTTTATAGCTTTGCCTTATCTTCTTAGTTGATTTTGTTATCTGGATAAATGGAAGGAGGCAGACTATTTGTGGAAGAATCCTATGTGCCTCATATTAAAATACTCCCACACAATTTATGAATAGAAGTCTGTTTTTTCAAAACACTAACAGGATCAAGCCTTTTCCTTTTTCACAACCCCAAAGGGTGCTTCCACATGGACTGTCAGAGGAAGTGTCATCAGTATTTGTCATTTAGTTTATGCTCAAATGTGCCTGTCTGGGCACACACAGGTTTCCTCAAAACATTTTGTTTGCTGCAGTGTTGAAAAGAGACTCAGGCTCCTAGAGGTGAGCTTGTGCTGCTCCTGTATCTGAGTAATTATCTTCAAAAGGGAATAGGGACCTTCCATTCCTGCCTGATTCCCAAGTGATGTAGAGGATTCCAGTCATGGTCTGGAAACTGGCCATCATGACTCCAATCACTTTCCTCAGTCATACTGATTTCAGAAAAAAAGGATTACAGACTTTCTGGTAGCTTCATCCATACTATATGTACTATACTATGTTTGTAACCCTGTTTGTTAGTCAGAAATGAAGTTGCAGCTCACTAGCTCTCCCCAAACACACACTCTTAGAAAAAGACTAGCAAATCACATTTCCATGGCAACACAATTTCCAGAAACTGTGCTGCAAACAAAGGTAAAATGTCTTGGACACAGTTCATGGTATTGAATAAGTGAAATCACCTTCTGTTGCAAGCTACATGTCTGCAGAACTTAACAATTTTTCCAGTTCAAAGAGTGAAGACAATTATTAGAAAGATGCTCAAGCTTGTCCTGTGGCTGGAGAAAGCAAGCAGAGAGCTGAGGAGGATCACATCCCCTTTCCTCACACTGGAGAGTTTTACCCACTTCAGGGGTTCAAGGCCTAATCAGCATGACCTGAGTGAGCTCAGACAAGAACATATTTATTTCAGGAAGACAGAAGTTTAAATCAATAAAACCAGTGACACTACACCTAGCAAGCCTGCCCCTTTCTGCAGCATTTATTTAAAAGTCTTCCATATTTTAGTCTAGCTCCCTCTTCACATCCTCCTCCTCTTTTTGATTTCTGTGATTTTTTTAATTTCTTTGATTGTCAGATACCTTCTAGAAAGACAGGTATCTGCCGGGGAAACTGGAGTTTCCCTTAGAATGGAGAATGTAAACCCCTCACCCCCCACCAAATTATAAATTTGCAATCAAGGGCTTTCAGGCAGAGATTTTGGGAATAGGAATAACAGTTCTTTACTAGGAATATTAATAATACAAATGTAGTAGAAAAGCAAAACCACCCACCCAAACAAGCCAACAACAAACAACAATTTTGGAGAACCCTGACAGAGTCAGAGTTACAACCTGACAGACACCCTGTTGGTCAGGATGTTGGAAGCAGTCCCAGGGTGAGTCCTTCTGAAGTGGCAGATGTGGTTCTGGTGAGGTAAAGATGATCCTGTAGAAAATGGGTCCAGTGATGGTAACAGGGGTCCAGTGGTGGTGAGGAGGGTCCAGTGGATGGGAAAGGGTCCAGTGGGTCAGTCTTCCTCCCAGAAAATTGGGTGAAGCTAGCAGCTTTCGTGTCCCTGTGTCTGAGTTTTATCCAGACAGAAAACTGCCTGCCCCCCTCCCCCTGCCAGGGGGGATGTGATGCATCTCACAATAGGATGATGGAAATGCAGATGCACCGCTCTGGGGGCGGGGAGGGGCACAGTATAGCCTGGGGGGGTTAATGGCCCATTATCGGAAGGCATCAGGCCTCTCTCCCCTGAGTTACCAGAGATAAAGAAAAGCATCTCCCCAACTGCTTTTTAACAGATGAAAATAGAATATACAACCCCTGGCTCCACAACCCAGGACAGCGATCAAGTCTGATATTTTCTTTTCCTGCCTTAGCAAATCCCCTCACTACAGAATTCTTAAATGAAATATCAAGACTCTCAATAAGTAATTGGTAGCTTTAAAATGGCATGTTCAGATATTTATTTCATTACTCTGTAACCCCTCCCAAGTCTTTGCCTGTCTATTTAAATTCCAAGCTCAGCAGGAGAAAATCTCTATAGCTAAAATATACCCAATACAATGGGACCTTAATATTGTATCAGTTCCCAGTCATGAACACATCCACAATGTATCCTTTGCCTGCTCACTCTTTGTGAGCATATTGTCAGTTCTTCCACCCTCTCCACCCTTCCACCTCTGCCTTCACCTGCTTTTGAAGGTGGAAAATGGATGAGGCAAGGCAAAAATCTCACAGGTATCAGGGACAGAGAAGAAAAACCATGAACAAAGCCCTCCCCAGAAGACTTAAATTAAAAAATGTGCCATTTATGAATTTATCTAATCTCATTTTTGAACAATAGCAAACATTGATGACTCTACTATCTATCTTCTAAGTTAGTTGAATGATTAATTAACCTCACTGCTAGGAACTCCATCTTAATTTCAAGACTGGAAATTACACACTTCAGCTTCCAGTCACTAGATCTTGTTATGTCATTGTTATTAACAAGAATTAAATTTTTTTGGTACTACACATCTCTTCCATGTATAGGAAACTCCATAAACATTAAAACTGGAAAGTGTTTATCACAGTTGTTTGAGAACTGTTGCAAAGTGAACAAATAGTAATCATACTACATATAAATAATTCTTATATCAAATATTTCAATTTTATGTATCTATCTCTTCCTTTTTTTTAAATTTTTCTTTCTAATGAAAGAGAAGGCAACAAATGTTGATTAGGTCATTTGTTCTGATTTTTCATAGGATATTAAATTTCATGGAGATCCCCTTATGGATAACAAATTACTCTACTTACAGCAAACTGTACCAGTCCTTAGGTGACCTAACTGTGATTTGGCAGGAAACAGGAATGACTAAGATGTCACTGTCTTAAATCCTGCAATGATAAAGAGCTGCTTTGATAATTCTGGCAGAGGAACTATGTCCTATTCAATAGATGAATGTACAGGGGAAAAAAGTCAGCAGGAAAACCTCCTGAGCCTGAATGTGACAGCTCTTAAACCCTCAATGATGCAGACAAGACACATATCTGGCCTCACTGTTCCATGTATCATCACCAGGTATGGCTAAATTATTTTTGATGCTCAATAGAAACAAAAACCCCCAAAGGAACAGAAAAATGTATGAACAGCTGTGCCTAGGGAAAATGTCTACTTAATTATTGAAATTGATCAGCTGAGATCCTGAGAGATGAGGTTCACTTGCAATGAACACCTTGATCAGGAGACTCGAGGTTCATTATTGTAGGATGACAATACAGGTAATTTTCTTTTACCCATGGCAAAGGAGGAAAAAACTGAAGAGAAAACTTCCAAAACTCACAAATTTTCAGGTTGGCTGCCATCTGCATGTTTATCCATCGCAAACCACATGCGCAGGGGTCCTAATGTTTCATTTTGAATCTGTGTTAAAACAGATTTTTTTTACCAGTCACATACTTAACTTTAAAAGCAATCACTTTAAGGTGAATAGTTCTTTCCCTATGCCCATAGTAATTGCTGTCACTTCCAGGAAATTGCATTTGTTTTTAAAGCTACACTTATTTAACTTCACTCTCTAGCCTTTTTTTTTTTTTATGCATTTGTAAATAAGACTGAAAAGGTTTTTAATAATGTATCTCTACCATGTTAAGTGCCTTTCAGAGCACAGAGATCAAGTAATGTCCCAACCTTCTCTTTTAATGTTATTTATTTATTTATTTATTTAGTTATTTATTTATTAATTTATTTCTGCTTCCTGGCTCATTTGTTAACTTTCCTTGAGATTTTTCTCCTGTATCTGTGTTTGAAAAAGGCATACAAGTATATTTTATTAATGCTGTGTAAAGTGAGGATCTGCCTATTTTGTTATCTTTATCTATACTGAAATATCACAGAAATATTTTTGCCATTACAAATTTTTTCTTCTGCTAGTCATAAATGTTGATATCAAGTTTTCTTCAGATCTTTACTTTCAAAGACAGAATTTGCCTCCTGCTGATATAATTTTTATCACTGAAACTCTGAACTATTACCTTGCTTCTGAATGTATGAAAACACTTTTTAGTGAATTGAAACCATTTAGCAAGGTAATTTTGATCATTTTATAATAGTGTCTTGCCTTTGCCTTTATAAAAAGTCAGCCTTTGAAATATGCAAGATTAAAAAGAAAAGGCTAAATTACCACTAAATTCCTCATATAGAATACAGTCTACTAAAGAATGCATGCTCAATTCTTGGTGTTGTTAGTGCAGCTAGTTTATTTAATGTTATGATTTGGAAGAACTATGAGCTCAATGACCTGAAATATGTTTATTTTTAACATACTTTCCCTCACTTTCTCCTTTGCCAAGACTGGTAAATTCTATCTGCAATCAGGTGGAGCAAATGTATCTTCCTACATTCTTCTAAATATGGACAACTATCTCTCAAACCTTTGTACTTAGTCAATTTTTTGTGATTTTTTAAATCAGCATTTAGCTATAGCTGTCTACCTGACTTCAATATTCATGTTTGAAATTGCTTAGAGGCTTTGTCATATTCATTACTTAACATGTCTCTTTTAACTTCCCTTACTAATACTTATTATTCTTATTGTTATTCTTATTGTTATTCTTATTATTTTCATATAAGCTTTGGACTATTATACAGCATAAATACCTTAGTGTTTTAGAATTTTGGTTTTGAAGTCCATGAACAAACTCTACTTTTTCTTTGAACTTTTCTACACTAAACTGATGTTTCCAATCAGTTATGTTTATTTTAAGCTTTAGAAAACAATTTTTTCTCTTTTCCTTTTCCAGAGTCTTGGAAAGTAACACGAGATGGAGAATGACTGTTAATATCTTAGCAACTCTTGTTGTATATCTTAAAGTGAGATTCAGTATTGAACGCGGGATTCAATCAAAACTGTCAGTCCAAGTTCCTGTAGTAGTCAAATTATATATAAGCAAAACATTTGGGAGAGCAAGGAGAGCTATTCACCTAACAGAGAGAAGAATTAAACTGTTGAGATACCATTTTTGACATCTCACACTGTCCACTTTGGCCTGTCATGGGCAGTCCAGGATGCAATCAGATCATGCATTTCAGATTTCTACAGATCATGTATCATATATCACAAAAGCCATCCCTGTGCAAACTTCTGATGTATTATAGGGCATTTCAAGTGTTACCTATGCTTAAGCAACTGAAGCAAGCAACTGAATCCTGTTCCCAGCTGGTTGTTCAGCTGGATAGTTCCCTACACTCCATGCAGTCAAGGTCTAGGGTTATCTAAAGGGTATATGAGACATTTCTATGGCATTGGTAGGTGGGACAAGTGTCTGGGAGACATCTGCCCTTCTGGAGCCTCAGCTGAAGGGCAAGACTTCTCCAAATGTGGTGAAAAGCAGGTAGGCAAACAGCTAAATTAAGCCTTTGATGTCCAGTGACCACAGGGAACACAGTAAAGGATAGCTACCCTGTAGAGGGAGGCCTAAAAATAGACACATATGTTTACACAACTCATTTGCAAACTGAATCTCCCCATCAGTGACAATGTAATTAGGAAAATATTTTCTATATTAATTTATTATGCTTAAAAATGTTAAGACAGATTTATGCTAGCTGGATAAGATATTGTGCATAATTTCCTTGTTATGAACCCTAATGAATCTTTTTTATAATTCTTGTGTGATTCAAAGAAATGTATGAGTTAGTACTTTTCTCCAGTGAGAAATCACAGATATTTTAACTATAATTTTACTGTTGCAACCCTTATTCATGAGTAGCTGAGCTTCAGCAACTCCCAAACTTTAGATTCCCCCACTTTTTTTTTTTTTTTTCTTTCTTTGTGGAGCTGGTCTTCCATTTTCCAGAAAACCTTAACAAACATGTCCAACAAAATGCCTAATGTTGACTTGTTTGATACTGTGTTCTGTTTAAATTGTGTCTCTTACACCTATTAAACACAATCATCTTTAAATGCTATCCTACCTTCCCTTAAATATGAAAGGTATCAAAATTAAACACAGTTTCAACTCTCATAATGGATCTTTCAAATAATATATCTACTGAAAAAGGAGATACTTCCTCTCATACAGTGATGGTAATTAGAAAATAGGAGTTTGCTTTCTGAGTTTTGCTCTGTGGAATGAATAGACTTTAACAGTACAGTGTTTTTTTCCTGTTTCTTCAGTAAGATTTTCTTTGATCAGTGGCATTTTCTGGTTTTCATTTTTATTGTTGATTTTTTTTCTGTTGTCAGAGCTTTTGCATTGTTGTCCTTATCTCAGCTGACATAGATTTTATTTTCTTTTAGTAACAAGAATAGAGTTGTGTTCTGGATTTAAGAAGAGAATTATTATGATAACACTGATGCTTTATTTTTTGCTAAATAGTGCTTAGTCTATGTTTTATTTTCCCATGGTCTGCCAGTGAGCAGGTGCAGAAGAAACCATTGGCAACATGGCCAGGACCGCTGACCCAAGAAGGCCAAAGGAATATTCCATAACACACAACATCACACTCAGTATATAATTTGGAAGAGATTGGCTAGAAGATGCCAGTCACTTCTCAGAGAGAGGCTGGACATCAATTGACAGGTGGAGAGCAATTGCATTGTGTATCACTTGGGTTTCTTGGGGTTTGGTATTCTTTCCTTTTCATTACTACTACTATTTTTAAGTAGTAGTAGTAGTAGTAGTAATAGTAATAGCTTTTACTTCATTTCAGTTAATAAACTATTTTTATCACAGACCATTAAGTTTTAACTTTTTTTCCAATTCTTTCCCCATCCCACCAGGAAGCAGGGAGCTAGTGGCTGTTTGGTCCTTAGTTGCCAGCTGTCGTGGTTTAACCCCAGCTGTTTTCAATATCCAGGGTCAAAAATGAAAAAAAAAAATTCTGGAGAGGTCCAGTAGAGAAAGGCTTCAACTATTTAATTCTTGTAGTATTTACATACTGGAAAAGTAAATACTGTAAAATTGCCTATATGAAATATGTGAGAACAGAGTTCTGATGTGCAAGGGTCCCTGACTCACTGATGCCAATGAAGATATTTAAACCTGAATTAAGTATATCACTTTTTCACCATGTATTTTTTCCATATTCACTGAATAATTGGAAGGAAAATTTTCGCCCCCTCTTTATGTCTCCCTTGAGCTTGGAAAAGTTGGAAAAAGCATTTGTACGAGATAGTTGAGGAAGAGCTACAGAGCTACATGTTTTGCAACATCAGCTGTAAAGCAGTCTAGCAGGAAACAACAGATGTTCATGACAACATGGAAATGGAAAAGCAGGATCTAGTACTCTAAAAAAAAAACCTCCTTATGTGCAACATTTTGAGTTGAGGGAAGATAATCCTAAGGGCTGTTTTCCTCAAGTAACATTAAATATTTTTCCAGCATCCCTCTACAGTTTGTATCTATTTTCATGCAGAGTATATCTTAGTATGGAATGTTGTACTGAAATTTAAATGAAGAAGACATGCTTTCTTGTGGCCATAAATAAAAACAGCAAAATGAACACAGAGTTAGTTAGACAGAGAGTTAGATAGGTATGTATGCAGAGAACACAGTTCTGCTCCATGCCTGTGACTGATAACCATCTGAAACATTATTGAAATCCAGGGAACGTGTTGTTCTCCTGTGCAAGCCATTTGGGTGGTAAGCCACAGTAACTCACAAGACCTCAGCTTCCGAATGGAATCTGGAGGGTGCAGATTCCTCTTCAATATAGCTTCTATGTGTCACGGTGTGAGGAAAAAAATCTCAAGTTCTTGGAGACACGTTGTACCTACTTAAATATTTCTTACATGTTTCCGGAATGGTCTCCTTGGAAACTGGAGTTTCAGCTTGTCTGCTTATCCCTTTTGTCCTGAATAAGGTACAAGAAATCATTAGCAAGTTGAGATGCTGGTAACTCTGACAACTTCACATCACTATAATACTAAGTGTGAAATAGAAAAACGTAGACAATTTTCTGTTTGTTCTACTATTTGTCCTGCAGGAGAAATGAGTTGGTGAAAGTAGCAATGTCAGCCTTTGAATTTGTTACCACTCACATACAAGAAAAAAAGTATGCACATAATTACAGATTTGAAGATACTGGTCTTACATGTAAGATGATGAAAATACAGTATAATGAGGAATTTTTCTGTTACATCTCAGACTAATTTATTAATTAATTGAAAGTTTCAGGAAGCTTTGAATTTCAGTAGATTATGATATGTGCATGTTCATCAACACAATAACATGCAATAAATAAAATATTGTATATTAGGTAGATTGTGTTCAGAATAGCAGAAGGGTTACCAAAAGGATAACTTTCATAATGCTCTAATTGTTAGCATCCATAGATGGATTAGAAAAGCAAAGCAGCAAACCAGCTTTGTGTTTTTACTGAGTTGCCTTTCCACCGTTTTCCCCAAATGCCCTAAAATTTAGAGCAGAGTTGCAGAATAATAACAGAAAATATAATTTTTATTATATCCAATTTAATTTTGAAAATAAGGAGATGAACACATGCTACTGAATCCCATTTCTTGTCCTAAACTAGCCACTTATTCCTACTGGATTAGCCATAAACACTCTCTTTACTACAGAAATTGGAGAATACTGAATTTAAAAGTCTTTTGTGTAAAGGTGATATACTGCACTTAACACTGCTGACTTTCTGGGTATTTACAAACTTTGCAACATTTTATTTGTTACCATATTTTTTGAGGGACAATATTTTAAACTTTTATTTCATACATCTTTCTGCGTGGCAATTGAGTATAATTGCACTGGGCATCAGAACATAGTGCTTTGCTCTGGTTTCAGCTAAGGTAGAGTTAATTTCTGCTGAGTAGCTGTTACAATGCTGTGGTTTTGGACTCAAAATAAGAATGGTTTTGACAACACACTGATGATTTGGGTTTCTGCTAAGTCATATTTATTCTAAGTCAAGGACTTTTTTTTTTTCTCACATGAACAGGTAAATAACAGAAACTGGGAGGGAGCAGAGCTGGGACAGCCAGAACTGACCAAAGGGATATTCTGCACCACAGAATGTCATGACAGGTATATAACATGGGGGGAGCTATCCATAAAGGAAGCGGATGTGGGGGTGGGGTTGGAAGGAGGGTCTGCCTTTGGTCAGTGGGTGGTGAGCAGTTGTACTGTGCATCACTTGATTCTTTCTGCTTATTAATTATTATTATAATTTACCACTATTACTGTATGTTTTACTTTATTTTTGATTATTAAACTCTTTCTGTCTCAACCTACAGACTTTACTTTGATTCTCCACCCCATTCCATGGGATTGTGGGGTGGAGAGAAAGGTTGACTGAGCAGCTGTGTAGTGTTTAATTTCCATGACATTTTTTTTAAACAGTGGGCAGGATTTATCTGTGTTCCTATAAATAGGTTTGAAAATGTATATGTTAATACTTTAAATTGATATCTCACTATAATCAAATTGCATGTCTACAACACCCACAAAAACACATGGCAGAGGGTTCTAACCCATAGCAAGTCTGCAATTTTTCCTTTCTCTATCTCACTCTTATAACCTGAACATGAAAAATAAATTAAAAGAACGAAAGCACATCAAAATAATTCTAAAGTTTAGTAAACTAATGTTGATTATTTTGTATGTAAAATATTAAAATTAGGAATAAATATTATGCTTCTCTCTATCACTGGTCATACTGAGTGTTCATACATGCAAATAATTAATGTCTAGTCTGCTTAATTTCTGGGGACATAAGACTGATATAGTAAGGATACCACACATCCAGGTACTCACATCCTGGCTAGCTCCAACGAGTTCACTGAAAATTGTGATTTCATTCTCAATTTCTTGTAGCTATATAGTTTTAATGAAGAACACTGACAACATTCAGGATGTTTTAAAAGGAACTGGAGGAAATTATGAAGAGCTTAGAATTAAATTTCTTGGGCAGAGAGGCTGTAGAATCTTAGAATCATAGAATATCTTGAGTTGGAAGGCACCAACAAGGATCATTGAAATCCAACCCCTGCTAATATAGGACAGCAAGAGTCACACCATGTGCCTAGAGCTAGCCAGCTGTAGTAAGCTGAAAGATAAAAGGTGATGTACCAGTATTTAATTACTGGTGATGACTCAGGAAGAAGTGATCCCATTGTTCTGCATCCCAAAATGAACAAGTATTTGCGGGAAAAACCTATGCAGGTTGATTTAGCATAAGATCCCAAAATATGTTTTGGAATTGAAGATGGAAACAAGGTTTGTAGAAGATGTGTTGCATGTGATGGTTTTGGCTGGAATAGAGTAAACTTGCTTCATGGTACCTGGTATGGAGCTATGTTTTGGGGTTTTTTGTTTGGTTTGTTTTTTTCCCCTTCAATTAGTGCTAATAACAAAGGGATTCCTTTTTAATTCCTTCTGAGAAGTGCTTTCACAGAACCAAGACCTTCCCTGCTCCTCACCCTGCGCCACCAGCAAGGAGACTGAGGGTGCACAAGAAGTTAGGGGGGGACGCAGCCAAGGCAGCTGACCCTAGCTGGCTAAGGGATGTTCCACAGCTTATGCTGAGCTCAGCGTACAGAGCTGGCCAAAAAAGAAGGAATGGAGGGACAATCAAAGTGTTGTCATTTGTCTACTCAAGTCACTGTTACATGTGATGGAGTTTGGCTTTTCCTAGAGATGCTCGCCCCAGAGAAGTGGTGAATGAACTCCTTGCTTGGCCATGCTTGCATGCATGGGTTTTGCTTCTCCTATTAAACTGTTTTTAACTCAACGCACAAGTTTTCTCACTTTCACCCTTCTGATTCTCTTCTCCATGCCATCAGGGTATAGTGAGTGAGCAGCTGTGTGGGGCTTAGTCGTCAGCTGGGGTTAAACAAGAAGATCGTGAGATCTAGACTAGCTGTTGTAAAACTTGTTTCTTGGGGTAGAGGGTAACATAAAAAATATAATAATAATGGCTAGTTACATTTACTTTTGTTGCTATTGTTGTTATTATTATCCCATGGATTTGGAAAGATTGTACTCAAAACATATCTAGTTGTCAGCCAGCCATAAGAAAGATATGCCCAGTGTGCAGCTGAGAAATCTAAAGATTTAGAATAAAGTGGCATTTGATCTGATGGAAGAAGTCTTGCACTGGAATTTATATTCCTGGTTTGTCTAGACACTAACAAGGAATTCCAGGGTAAGTCCACATGGCATGACATGGGGGGTTTGAGGCATGTTATTTGCAGGAATGAACAGCTGTTCTTCTGACTCAAGGAAATTGTGCTACCCTGGAATCAAACAGTCAAAGATAATGACAGAAAAAGACTTGATAGACCACCATGTATGATGGATAAATATTGATGTCTACATGAAGACATAGCTCAGCCTTAGAATGTTACTGTGCAAGCTGTAAAGATTTTTACTAAATATATTTCCAAAGGATTTGAAAAGAGACAGTGATAAATTATTTACTGTGTTTTCTTATTAAGTATTTGGAAATAGACATCCATGTTCTGTTTTCAACTCATGTAGCAACAATAACTACAGAGTTCCAAACATTGCTTTTCAAATAATTCAGTTCCCTTAACCACAGCAGACTGCTCTCTTTCTCCCTGTTCACACAGCTTCCAAGACCATGTATCAGCTCTGCAGCAAAAGTGAATTTTTGTCATATAAATAAAAATAGTTACTGATTTTTACCTGAATTTTTACATATACAGTAATACTTCAAGTAGCTGAATGGTTAAAAGCCATATATGATAGTACAGTGTTAATTGTTTAGTGTCTTCACTATTATTTTAAGAATTAGGCTAAAAATTTCATCAGTTTAGTATTATAAGTCACCAACAACACAAAAGTCAATTTTTTCACAAGTTAATAATCAAAATAATGGTATTTGGTATTTTCCAAAAAAATCCCTGTCTGCTTGAAAGTCTACTACCACATGAGATTTCCAGATTTTTATATTTTTAGCTCTGAGATCAATAAGGGAAAGTTCATAACATGAACTGTAAAGAATTAATTACAATAAGGTCAGCGACATCTCTGTCATTCCACCCTCCCTAATTATTTTTTAATCATCTGAATTTTAATACAGTCTCCAGAGATATAACTTGTATTGTTTTAATGCTGAGCTATGCAGAATTACATTTGATACTTTCATTATTGCAATCCTCTCCTCACAGAAAATATTACACCTTAAAAAAAAAAAAAAAAAAAAAAAAAAAAAAAAAAAAAAAACAAGCCAGTATAC
>VWYO01009030.1:859325-909877 GCA_013400275.1 Rhadina sibilatrix
TTTTTTTTTTTTTTTTTTTCCCTGAAAAACCTGCCATAAGGTTGCCAGCTACATATTTGAAGGAATTGACTTTGGAATTGATAAAGGAATTTGATATAATACACATTTTTGCCATGTCTTTTGGAATTACACCACTAAATTACATTAATTAGAGAAGTTGCAATACATGATGATATATATTGGAATGAGAGAGCTACTAGTCTGTCTGGAAAATTACATCAGATCTGTCCAAAACCTTGCAATTTTTTCTTCAGTACGTATTTGTTTAGCTCCTGTTCATGGGGAGAAGTAAATAATTTTCACCTTGCACCTTGTTCCTCTTGGATAAACCTTAAGAAGAAAAATCATCTAGGCTTATGCCTGATCTCCTAGTTTGAACTGTAAGCAACATGATCACTGGACTTTATCTTTACAGCAGTGTGACATTATGTGGTTCATATTTGTGTTTAGTCTGATAAATTTTCATGAAATACATCTACAGAGAATTTCCCTGATAAACATAGAGTGTATCATTTTTGAAAGGGAGATTTTTTGCTGATTATGTTTGTGTCTTTTTTATTTATCTATTTAGTGACATTTTGATGATGAACTTTTTCCTGGCATATTGAAATTTTCCAATATAATGAAAAATATATAAATAGAAAAATGTGAAAAAAATTTCTTTAGCGATAGTATGGATGTTTCCCCTTCTGTCCCTGGAGATCACCCATAGAGGTTTACCTTTAAAGTAGATACTCCCTTTAAGACCTATAGTAAACTATGTTCAGAGGTGAAGCAAACAGAATGCTTCAAATTAATTTCAAGTTTTCTCAGGAGAGGGATTTGGAGAAAGGATATGTGTCAAGAGCAAAACCAAGGATATTTCAGGAATTTGCTGGAGTTCTGTTCATGCTTATCATTCCATGGTTATACTAGAAAATGCAAGTTAAACACAGAAATAAATACATAGATGAAAAGGCATTGATATTTTAATGTTTACTCTTCCTTGTATAACAGAATGGGTTCTTTTAAAAAATTTCTAGAATGTTATTCCAGTTGAACAGAGTGATCTTTTGTTTAAAATAGTATGTGGGAGCAGGGTACTCCAGAGAGAGGTGCTTTGCTCACTACAAACAAGACAATGTAGGAAGATCAGTTCCAATCCAGAACTAGAATAGGAGTCTTACCATACAAGATGTTTTTTGAAAGTAGAACTGCTCAAATGAACTAAATATAGAAAAATTATATTGGAAAAAACTACACATAATTGTAGAGGAAGGTGGTAAACAGTATCTCCATGCAAGATACAGGAATAAGAAATAGAAGGTCTAGTTTTTATAAGAATGAAAAAGAGTGTTCATTGAGGATCTTCATTTTCTGTAGCATTGGTAATCCACCCTGTAAGATAAAAATGCAGGTACAGAGATGCTGGTGTGCAGAATTCTGGGACTAGCTATTGGCAAAATTGCTCTCTGTATGTCAATCTTTAGTTTGGTTTAAACACTGACAGTCAGAGAGGCAGAGAGGCAACTGAAGAGCTAAAGGCGTAATAAATTGTTTCTGGTTTGTGCTAGATAAAATTAAATGGCTTTCACAAGGAAGTCTTCACTTGAGACTTTTTGAGGATTGGTGCTTAGGAAGGTACAAACTGTAGCCTTTGGAAAGAAAATCTGCACAATGATCTAGTGCTTTTGATGCAAAGTGAAGAATTTTTAATGCTGAATTTCAGTGCAGGAAACAGGCAAAGGCAAAAATGGCAGCCTGAAGCCCTGCATCCAGTTCTGACTTTGACAGATGTCCCACTAAATATCTTTATCCCAGCGTGAAATGTTTATTGTGATTTCACCAAATTAACACAAAGCCCATGAATTCTACTTTCAGAGTTCCAGCAAGGTGCTTAAACATTGCCATTTAGATGCAATTTTAGTTATGCTGTGGTTCAGCCGTATGGACATAGGAGTATAAAGGTGTGAAAATAAAATGCTCCTTGAAGGGCTGTCTGTGGAAGATACTTTCCTTGTATGCTCCGTAATTCCTGTACTGGTCAGCTGAGCTGACACATGCAAGAGAGGCTGTAATTCATTGCAGATGAAAGCTAGCAGCATAATCTCTATGAATTAGCACTGAACAAAAGCAGTAAGGATCTTAGCCAGCTTCACTGAGGCACCATGGAGATGTGTGAGTTCATATCACCAGCTCAAGTCTTTCATCTTGCCCATTCTCAGCCCCTCATTCCCCTTCTTTCTGCTATGGTAACAACACATCTCATAACCATAGAAAAAGATCTGCCTATGGCTTCAATATGCATTTGGGGTGTAAAAGTTTGGACTGGCCAAAGCACTAGAACATGGCAGGACTTTGTGCCCTGGCAGAGGTTGTCCCTCTGCTTGGTCTGTGGTCCCTGTGGCTTCCCCTTGGAAGAACAAGGCTCTGTGGCTGTTCATTCTCCCTGTGAGTGACAGAGAGCTGGGAAATACCTCAGGTACCTTTCTCTTCCTGGCCAGATAAGGGATGTGCTGCTCCAGGCCTCAAATGTCAAAATCTAACTTGGATGAGAAATCCTTTCCAGAACAATACCACAAGGGACTGTGAAGCTATTCAGGCAGTGGAGAAGTGCCTACAGTTATTTTCTGGTCTTATACTTATAAATGCTGCCAGAGGAAACGTGAAATACACGATTCTTTCACCTTAGCTGATAAAAAGAAATAGTCACACGAAACAGTTACAGACAACAGAAAAGTTTTGGATTTATCCAGTTTTTAGGATATTGTTTTTCAAAATGGGGGAGGAAGGAAAGGGGAGACCACCTTCCTAGATCCTATCCATATTTTAAAAATTTTCTTTAAACATGTTTCCAAGTGAAAAAATGTAGTAAGTGAAATTATTTTATTAATAAAGATGTTAGAAAAAAATAATTCTAAAATTTTAACCTCTTTTTGACTTTTGATATTCAGTTTCAATTGAGAATAATATTGTTTTTCTGGATACTTCTTTTTCTAGATTTGCAAAATAATTTAATGGTGAACATCTTTTACTCAAGAGTATTGAGCACAACATGTTTAAATACTTGTTAATGTGAATTTCAATTTAATAAACAATTATTTTATTCACATTTTATTTATAAATGCCTATTTATGTTGATTTTATTTGTAAGTTGGTTAGACTTATTTCCAAAGATTTTCACAATTTGTGGTTGCTCCATTACTCCCCACTTCAGGTACATCTGCTTTCTGCCTTTATCTACTGAATTTGAAAAAGAAGTTAACTGAAATGTCAGAATTTCCGAATTTTAGTGAGCCAGAAATTCCAACTGAATTTCAGGCCTGTATTTTTGCCTCCTTATTTTTTGTTTGAATTCTCTCCCTCAGAATTATTTTTCAATTTCATGTAGTGCATAATCAGGTGATTAAGAAGCCTAGTATCAACCACTGTACAGGTAAATTTTCTACTTGAGAAAAATATTTAAGGAAAGTGGTAATGCCTGTGGGATTGTAGTTAAAGGTTGTAACTCTCCATAATGAAGATTTTGAATTTTGCATTTTCGTTGTTTTTACAAAATACTGTTGCTGCACAAGACATGGCATGAAGTCAAGAAAAGGTGTTAGGAGAAACTGAAAAGATTGTGTTTTTTTCTGTGACAGGACAATACCCATGGTAAACTTTATCAGCCAGGCAAAACCTAAACTAGCCATGCTTTGCTGGGATTGATGTTACCCAAACTCCATGTTTCAGCTCAGCTGCAGAGACATAGTCAGTGCCAGCTTTCCACCTTTTAGTTTTTTCTTGTATTTTTAAAATACAGAAGATATTAAGCTTTCAACTGTTGTGCAACATGAGATTGGACCAAGATGTAGACATTCCTTCTGAGAATTAACAGAGGAAACATGGTTAGCTAAAAAAAAAAAAAAAATTCATTTGGAAGAAGTTTTCCTTGAACTATTTTCTCATTACTTTTGACATGAGGAGGAATCACAGATGTGTCTTAATGGATGACTGCTGAGATCCAGCTGTTGTGTATCAGCATTTATCTGAATGACAATATACCAGAGTGGACAAGTGCTTGTGCAGTTGTCCCAAAAATATTGCTGTCTATCAGAACCTTTCTGGATGCTGGGGTTTTGTGTGAAAAACAAATATACATGTTTTGTACATGAAGCTAAGTGGAATATAAAGTCTGAAATCTTAGATAATACATAGGTAAAGTTTTGCAGTTGTCAGTCATTTTTGAGGAGGAAAAGAAAATTGTCTTTATATCCATTAAAAATCTACCTAAATATTCTCAGTCACTCTTTCCTGAAAAGGTCCAGTAGACTTTTTATGTTTTTGTAGGATTCTGCTGACATCAAGATGAGTGGTATTTCTGTGTGGAAATACACAGTTGTTGTCAATGAATTGTCAAAATTATTCCTGGTGAAGTAAATAGCCAATGGCTGCAACACAAATATCTGCTCTAAGACTAGAAAAATACATTCGTTTGTATCGTAGAACGTGAAAGGAAAATTTTGCAGGAGACTTAAGCATTTTCTGCTGCTAAAATGGTCTTACTGCTAATTTTCTTGTTTTAATGGTGAACATTTTCTTGTTTTAATGGTGAACATTTATTGCCTTTCCAAATATGATGGCAAGTAACCTAGTCTTTCTGTATTTAATTACTCCTCAGTTCCACACCAGAACCCAGTCTCCATTCCCATCTTTCAGACTAATTTCCTTGCATTCACTCTGGGAAAACACCCATGTCATTCTTTAAAATCTCTTCTTTATGAGTGTTCTGCACTGCATAGTTGACATGAGAGTCCTGATCTACCTCCGGCATTACCTGACTGACACAGAGATTGGATTTAGCTGGCAGTAAATTGACATACAGCTGGTCTTGCCACCGCTTTACCTTCTCAGCTTTAAATCCTTGGTGCAAGTCACTTCTTTTAAGCACTAAAAGCAACACTAAGAATGAATATAAGTCATTTATACAACCTAAATGTTCACCTTTTGAAATCTAACTTCTCAACTCTTGAAATTATTTTAAATAGCTTTGTGGTATCATCCACTTTTCTACCAGAGTTTTACACTATTATTTACATTCTATCTGTCTGCCTGTCTGTGTATGTCAGGGCAGTAAAAGTGAAAAGGAGAAATCCTCCTGTTTGTGTTATGTAACTGTCTTCTGGCAGCTGGCTGCAATGTGCACCTCTGTGAATGTTGCCATGGAGACTCCAATTTAGAAGCAACTGGATTTGAGAATTTCCAGCCCAGCAATATGTGACAAAACAAAGAAATTAAAATGGTGCCTGCCCTTCAGATGGGAGTCAGGCAGGTCTGCTAGACCAGGCTGGAAGTGGGGCTGGAGGGGGAAGGATGTTGCTTGCACAAGTGATTAATTAATGCATTTCAGTCCTTGTTATTCTTCTCTATAATTTTGCTTTTCTCCCTAGCTGTTTTATGAAACAGAATTAATGTTAAATGATAGCTCTTTCTGACTAAATTACTGCAGTAGCATCCAATGTATACAGTTTCTACCTTTCCCCTGAAAGTGAGCCTAATATGTGCTCTGCCCTCCAGATGATGATTCACTAATGGACTGTTTTGTACATCTGACTTTATAGGTATTTGTCTCCTGGTAATGCCCAAAATTATTTGCTTATTTTTAGTTCTGTGATTCCATGTTGTTTCATGTTCACAGAAGACTTTGACAAAAGTTATTGACTACAAGGACACAAGAAAAATAAAGAGGCAGTGAGAAATAACTTACTAGCATATTAACAGGAGCCAGCACTTACTACACTTTTTAATCTAGAAAAATTTTTTTTTTTCTAGATTAGGGGTAAACTAGTGTGCTAAGGGTGACTTATACCAGAAATCATAATAACTTTTGCCTCAGCATTTCGCAAGTCTTATTTTATAGGCAAGATTTGTTTGACAATATTCTTTGTGGGATTTTTTAAACATTTATTTGAAGAGGTGTATCCATAAATTTTCCATGCTTTGGTTTTTATGATTCTGCTTTACAACTCAATGTCCTCTGAGTTTTGTTCCATTTGGTAGAATGATTGACAGAGTTTCAGATTAACAACTGCTGTTTCCTTGAACATTGTTATGAAAAAAAAGACAAGACTGGAACTTATTTTAAAAAAATGTAACAGAAAAGTTGGGGGTTTTCTACTGAAATTATTTTGCAGGTGTTGACCTTAGTCCACCTTTTTATGTAGGTCTAACTTTGCTTTGACAAAGTCCTTTCTAAGAAAGAAAGGTGGCTTATATTGCTGACAGAAAGTAATGATGGTACTAGTTCATTACTTGTTTGAAAAAAATACGTGCAGGTGGAAAATGCATGTTGTGGTTCAATTAGTTCTGTATTGTACCTTCAGGAAGCAAACATTCTTTAAATTTTTAATAGAGAATATAGTCAATATGAAAGACCACTGTACAGAGGGAGCTAGGAAGTTAAAGCTTCCTAAGAAGAGGATCTATTGAGGCTGCCACCACATGACCAAGAAATCTGGGTGACTAAGAGCTCCTTCAGTGGTATGGTTGCATCTATCACTCTTCGTTCGAGAAGCAGGGAGCAGGAATAGGCAGTAAGTGATCTTCAGTGACCTGGAACTACAGAAGGATCACAATTCAACACTCACTTCGTCTCAGATCTTAAAAATTACAAGCTCTTTCATCTTAGAGATTATTAAGGTTTCTCAATGCTGAAATTGTGTCCCAAACACTTTGTGGCCTCCTCCCTCTGTATCATACTGAGATATGGCACTTCTCTGCCATAGTGGCGTGTGGTCTTCCCACAACACTGCCCTTAAGTAGCAGTGGCCATCAGAGCACACAAATGACACAAAACCAAGCAGCTCCATGCAAAGCACTGCTGTGTTAACTGCCTCTGAGGAGCCATATGTTCTAATAAGAACAGTGTTCAAAGTAAGAGCAAAGAGCAAATGTCTTAGGAACCTACCTCACCAAGACGCATCTTCCATCAGTCCTCTGCTCTAAATTAGCAAATGTGTGAGTCTGCAAAAAAAAATTATTTAGAAGCTTTAGTTATGAATACAGTATGAAGAGTGTTATTGTTAAGTTTAGCAAAGTTTGCACAACTTTAGAAAGGCCTTTTGTTTTACGATGTATCTTTTTTGTAGTTTGATAGCAGTTTCTAGGACAACTACAGCCTCTGCCTAGAGACTTTTTTATTGGTTCTTTCTTGTCTCATCCCTCCTGTCATGCATAATTTCCCCTTTGTCCATCATAAAACCTTATCTTTGAAGTCTAAGAATTTTAGCCACTAGCCTAGCTAGCCTCTTCTCAGACCACCCCCAAACCTGTGTTGGATTTGTTAAGATGTATGTGACTTAATGTGGCATGAAGTGTTTAGATTGTTTTATTGGTTTTTGTGATTTTGTACCCACCCCAAAATATGTAGTACAAAACCCCCCTTCAGCCCGGGTTTGGGGTCTCTCTCCGGAGGCTTCAGCCCGAGGCTGGGGGTCCCCTGACCTTCTCCCCCTGAATAAAGCCTCTGTCCCCTGAAAGCTAAGAGAGAGTCCCCTCTTTTGTTACCCCAGCCATGACAGTGTAAGCTAACTGCGTAAGCCAAGACCCACACAGGACTGTGTTGTGGGAGCGTGCCAAAGCAGCCGGGAGCCCAAGCTGACCATCAAGCTGGGCCAGAACCAGGTACGCACCCCAACATAAATGCTCTTTTATTCCAGCAAAATTGTTTAGATGATGGTTAACATTCCCCAGCTAAATGGTAAATAAGTTTGCTTTGACAGGAATGAAAGGCTCAAGGCATTCAGTATTCTGTGCACAGTCAGGCAGGACCTAGAAAAGTGAAATATAAATGAAAGCAAGGAAGCATTCCCATGTTACTTGGAACTTCCTTGATTGCCTTTATCAGCAATACTGTAAAAATTTTTCTTCTATTGCCTACCGGTGTAGCTTCATAGTTTAAGACTTGAAAAACATGAAGAAGAAAGTCAGCAGTTCACTGACTAGTAACTGAGGGTAAATTCTAGAGATTTATTGGCAAACTCTGTATATGACCACATTGCCATAAATTACTATGAAAGAAGGCCTTTATAGGCACAATAAAACTTGTCCAGAAATTTTAAGATACATATAATAGTTGATAATGTAATTTATGTTTTGCTAGCTGAAATATTCTGTGGCTTCCTGAGGTCCTTGTTACCTGAATGGAATTAAGAAAATGTAAGTTTTTGTTACAGCAGAGTCTATCACACAGTTATTTTTCTAATAACATGTTTTGCACCTTTTCAACTGCTTAAAAATGTGCTATTTAAGTACTGAACAAGTATATTAGATTGGGTAATGATATCCATTCAAAACTTCATGTATGATTCTGTATTTCATATTTCCTTTGTTCTACCAGTTGGGGTTATTCTGAAGTTTTGTTCTCATTGAAGCTTAGAGGAGCCCAACATCAGTTATTTGTACCCTGTCATCGGACCATTAGGAGGTACTAGTAGACTTTGTTCCATGAGAAGAAAATCTTTCCTGCTGTCTCAACAGAACTGGCTCCCTGCATCTGTGCCAGCAGGCCATGGTAGAAGAGAAACAAATGAGGGAAAGCATATGCCAGACCTCATGGAGCTTCGCTTCTCGTTATTCCTCCTTAAAAAGTGTAGTACCAAGCCAATTTTTAACTTTTGAACCTTCACTGGCCTCAGCCTTGCATAAAATCTAGGAGACTTAAAAACACTTTTTATAAAACTTCATGTATATTTCTGATACTATGTATGTTTTTGAGAGAAAACAGTGATTAAGTGTAGTACTAGTTGAGATAAAGGCCAGAAAAGAGTTTACAGTAAAAAAGTAAGATCATATATGCTTCACAACACAGGAAAGCACAAATTCCTTCTGCATATTCTAGGAATGTATGAGGCTGGCAAATCACTGTAATGGAAGTACAGAGCTCTTGAATGAAATTATTACATATATTTAAAACCAAAGACAACAACAATGTTTACAGACCTTCCTCCTAGCCACTCATCTATTTAGTTCAGCCTCTACCACTAAGCATTCATATTTAATTTATTGCTTTTTCCAAGAATATTTTCAAGTCTTCCACCACTAACTTAAAGAGTCTAAATGATCCTTGTCATCAAAAGAAGTAGAAAAGCAGACGAGAGGGGAAAATAATATTGGAGACAACTACATAACCTAAGACAACAGTGTTTTTGAATGTGAATAAACTTTTTTTTCCTGAAAATTATATCAGAAATCAAATGAATACTTTCATAATGACACAAACAAGCTGATGTAGAAAAATGTTATCAGTGATTCAGAGCAACTGACTTTAAAACAGACTGCAGGAATATGTAAATGAGTATATGCATTAGGCAATATCAATGTTTACTTAATCATGTGCAGAGCACTTAAATGATAATAATGATTCTAGTTGTTTATAGGTAAGCAGAGGAAAACCTAAGTAACACATATCAATTTGATAGGAAAAAAGTATGTATAATGCTTTAGAAATATTCATTCATATCATATGCAATTAAATATTACAAATAGGATTACAGATGGTACAAGAATCCTTCAAAGATTGCTATAATTTTTTTTTTTTGCAGAGTATATACAGCATAGCTTTTAGATAAGTCACTCTTCTCATTAATGGATATAATCAATATAATGTTTTTAGAATGCATCTTAATGTTTGGCTATAAACAACGTATTTCTTTTTTGTCTATTACAAGGCCAGGATCTATAAAAATCATGCAGGTCCTGATTGATTGATGCAATTTGCAGAAAAAAACCCACTTTTTTTCTCCATAGATTTTAATATCCGAATCAAGAGGCTTACAGAGATTTGGGAAAGTAAGCACAGAATGGTGGGGGGCATTGACAGTATATGCAGACTAAGATTAGATTGTATTGCAATTGTCATGCGAAGATGCTGTTTCTGTATTTAAGGGTTTTTTTCCTGATCTTTCTCTTTAATCCATTAACTCTTTCTCAACCCACAATTCTTTAAAAGTATACAACAATTTATGTACATTTCTTGTTCAAGTCAACAGTAAAGGAAAAAAAATTGTATAGAAAAAACTTGTTTTGCTACGTCTTTTCATGAATACCAAAGAATTCTACTATAATTAAGGAGAAAAAATATGAAAAATGCAGAAAATTGTTCGGAATAAGTGTACTTAACAGGAACTTGGTAAAAAAAGGGAAAAAGCAATAACAGCAAAATAAGTATAGGGAATGTGAAGTGTTGAGAGGAAGAAAGAGGCTGTATAAATGAGAACAAAATGGTTTGGGGAAATTGAATAGGAAACAGAGGCATCAGGAGTATGTTTTCTGGCAGGATTCATGAGTTCAAACATATTATAGACGTAATAAAAGCTACAATTTTCATGTCCTAATTATAAGACAGATGGGATAAAATTTGTAATAATGATGAAAAGGAAAATTAATTCAATGAATACTTCAGTATGTTTTCATCTGGTAAAGATGAGAAATTCCATCACTTGGTGTGATTCATCAAAACCGAGATGTTTTCTGGGATGCATGAATATGTTTGAAGTTCTTGCCTGCTCTCTTTATTTTACGTGGTAAATTGAGATTTTTGAAAGCTAACAATTGTTGTTTAGGACCAGCACTCCTACTCCCCTCTGTTGAGAAAGAGAAAAGACAGAGATTAGGGACTGAGATGAGAAAAAATTACTGGAAACAGCCATGAGATATGAAAATGAATAGCAACAATTTTAACAAAAGTATACAAAGTATATATACAAAGTATACAAAAGTATACATGAAGAAATTGCTCACCACTTGACCTGACCTGGTGTGGCCCCAAGGAAGTGAACAATGGTGCCTGGACCCTCCATGCCCCTGGTTTTTTTTCCCAGCTGCTCACCACACTTGCTCCACAGAAAAGGAACAACCTCCCTTCTAGGAAACAAGAGAGAGTCTCTTTTCCCCACCCTTGGCCATTATGGAATATATTATGGAATAACACAATATCTTGGCCATGCCCACACAGTTCCAGGCTCTGTCCCCTCACGCCTACTGTGAAAAATTAACCATGTCCTTGCCTGAAATCAGGACAGTTATGAAGTATTTATCTCAATAACTTTTAAAATTTTGTTAGGAATAGCAGAGAGCAGAAAGAGGGGAAGAAGAAGGGAAGGGAAAGAAGTTCTCACCACAATTCCTAGTAGACTGAAAATTTACTTCCCATTGCAAACACTTAAAGTGGGCTTACAGAGTTGGTTATCAATTGGTTATTATGGTAGCAATACAAAGTGGATTAACCGAGAAGCTAATAAAGAATAATATTAATAAAGAACATGAAAGGACAGAAACACTTAATACATCAACAATGTTCTGTTTAGTGCATTTAGTTTACTGCTCCATGATATCTTAATTAAAAAAAAAAAAATAAAATCACATACAAGACCAGCAAAATTCAGGTAAATGGATTAATACGTAGTCCAACTGATTCCTGAAAGTGAGGAAACACACTGGACTGGAGTGGATAGTAGTGACAGAAGAACATAAACTGAGCAATGCTGATTTAAAAATGAATGGGATAAAAGATACATCCCTGAATTGTTCAGCATTGTTCAAAGAGATACTAAAATACGAAGACCACTTCCTGTATATGTACTTCAAAAAGCTGTAATTGAAAATAATGAAATGGAAAAAGGAAGTGGTGCATGAAAATGCCATAAGAACATGTTAAGGGCTAAATAAATGTAGGTTTATGTATTCTACCTAATTAAAATATTAAAATTAAGACTGTGTTGATTTGATCATACCATATACTTAGCTTTGATGGATAAAGCATTAATCCTTCAGTGTTTAAAGACAACGACAAAGATGGTTGCGATTTAATGAAACATGCTGAAAATGGAATAGCATTATTTTCCTTATGACTGAATATGAATAAACATCAGAACATGTGAGATGGACTTTCTGTCTTTGACTGTCTTGGGTTATGGAACCAAAAATGTGTATTCTATTTCACCTGTTGAAAGCAGTTGGGAAGATGTTTTTTCTTTATCTCTCTGGAGAGGGGGGCAGATGCCTTGTGATAATGGGCCAACTGTTAAAACCAGGTGGGGCAGCGTTTCTTATCTCTTTCACCACCCATCCTCCCTCCAGGGAGATATTTTCTGCTAATGGGACATTAAGGCTCACCANTCAAAACCAAGACAGACTGTCTTCAGCTCAGACTCTTAGCCCTTCTAAATACATCAGTTTTTGCTCTCAGTGAAGGAAAAATCTCTGAAATGTGATGGTCCATGTTATGATATGCATTAGAGTAGTTCTGATAAACATTTTTGGTCTTAGAGTATGAATTTGAGAGCTTAGTAAGCAAAGGAAAATACAGAAATAATACCCCCATTGTTAATCAAAGCAGCATAACAGGAAACGTGAGACTGCAGGTTGGGCCCAATGAGCCCTGCATCACGTCCAAAGATTTGCAGTTACAATACAGCATACAGTGTAATCATCCCATTCCTGGGAAAGTCAGAAGTTTAATGGCAGCCTTTTTGTATACATTAAATTGGGAAACTAAAAGAGTCCCAGCTGCAAGGTTCCAGTACATGCCAAATTGCTATCCATGCCAGTATCAGACACAGGGTGACCATATGCCCTGAGCAGCCTCAGGTCCCCATGGCTCCCACCTTTGACAGGAGTAGGAAGAAAGCTGCAGCATCAGCAGCAATTTGGATAACCATGGATCAAGGCAGCAGTGGGTGCTACAAAGAATGCCTGAACTCAAAGCTAGTTGTGAGGTTCTGGTTCCAAATCAATTTCCTTACCATGGTGCAACCATAGCTTTGCTGTCAAACTCCACTACACCTGTCAGTATCTTTACTATAACATGACTGGTCACCTGCTATTTGTGTTAGTCTTCACAGGAAAAAATATGGAAGCTGATGTATCTCAGTACTTGAGGCAGCATTCAAATCTACTGCTGTACTCCACAAACCCCCACAGAAATACCTTCCTGCAGCCTACATTGCAGAACACCTGGTATGCATTCTGCACAGTATATATTTTAACAGTTTTAATTTGAAAGATTATTTTCAGTCCTACTTTACATATTTCACTTATGATCATAAATTTTCATCAGCATTTAGTAACAGGATGTCAAGGCAATATGGCATATGCTTTCTAATTGGTATCACAGTCTTGCATTGAAGTGGAATCTACTTTAGAGACATCTGCCTACTTAGTGTGTTATAAACAGAATATATCCTTTTTCCTTCTGCTTGAAGGATTACATAAGTACTTTTTTCTGGTTTATTTAAAGGGCTTAAAATCAATCCTGTAGCTGGATGTTTTAAGAATACCAACACAGGAATAATTTCCTTCACCTAAACCAGACATTATTATTAAATCTTGTTTGTTGTTACTCAGGTTGCATTCATGATTGGTATGCACAAAAAGTGGAAAACGTTATTCAGTTTGTCTATTTCTAAGTCTAGACTTTTGTTTTGCTTACTGTAGTAACATAAGACAATGATCATTAAAGGTGATTATTTAAATCAGGTTTACTTCTGAGATACTGACACATATTTCTTGCCCCCGCTCGTCAGACCTACCAAACCACAATTAAAATCAGGAGTTAAACTGAAAAGTGGCATTCCAAATGCAGGACTTTAAATTAACTGCCAGGTTATGTCAATACAGTCATAAATTGCTTGAGTCAAGGAGTGGACTGAAGTCTGCTGAAGCAGAGATCTCTATCGCCTCTCCATTCATCTGCACTGACAGCAATATGTCAGCCTGGACTGGCTTTTGTTTTACATGACGTTCTCTTGCTTCATGTGACCTAAGATGCCTTAAGAAGGACCCTGCTTGATGACTCATCTGGACCAGATGATATCACCACCACAAGACAAACAAATATTTTTTGCTGGAAGGGAAGTGTGGCTAGGACAGGACAGTAGTTTTTCCCATCCATATCATGACCTGATGGTGATATCAGCTCAGATGTTCTACAGCATGATCCAAACCTGAATGTAATTACAGTCTGGCACTGAATATTCTGATGATGAGTCTCTGAGCTCAAGCTTAGTCACAAGCTTCAGATATCAAATATCTACCCTTATATCTTGTGTATACTCTTGGGAAACTGGTGTGCTCCTGGCATTTATATAGAGGGCTTGATTTCCAGAGATGTCAATCATTAAGTGGTTTCAGTGATGCCCACTGAGGAGTTGGTACTCAGAATTTTTAAAAATAAAGGCATTAGAATTCAAGTGGCTAAATATGAATTTAAAAGTTTAACTACAGACAGAAAATGTTTGACTGTTTCTTCTTTCATTCTCCCTAAAATTAAGGAAAGTACTTTTTTCCCATTATAATAATGATTTTAGCAGCATAACATTAAGATTAAGTCAATCAATTTGTACTCCTGTTGCCAGGCATTTAGGTTATGCTTACAATGTAGTATCATATAGAGAAAAGTAATAATCTCTAGAGAAACTGTGCTGAGACCTGAAAATGTTATGTACTTCTTTATTCAGCATTTTTTTTGTGTGTGAATTTAGTGTCCTTCTTCTGATATGTAGCCTGCGTGTATTCATTAATACTACATAACACAAAGGGTTCCACAGGTCATTGCAGGTAGAAGGATTTTCATGGGTCATTCATTAAAAGGGTCAGATGTTTCATCATTAACTTTTAACATCATTATAATTCTGTGTTTATACTCACAAAGTCTTTTCTCCTGCCATGTCAATTCTTTCATGTCCTTTAAGATCTTGACTCAATCAAGGTAGGCTTCTTGTTAAAAAATGTGCATGTACAGTTGCAAGTTTATAATAAGCTTGTTATTAATGTTGCAAAAAAGCCTTTAGCTTTTTCATCAAAGAACTTTTATATGGGACCAAATCCTGATCTTCCCAGTCATGTAGGTACTCCCCTTGCTCTACATTGAACTGATCCTATCTGTAAAAACAAAGCTGTTTCAAGGTGATTCAGAGGACAGAATGTTTTTTCTCAGTGTTTTAAACCTTCAATAATTTTTCTATTTTGCAGTTATTTTGTTTCCATTTCATTTTTAAAACATTTGACTAATGCTGTGGGTAGCATGAAATCATTATTAGAGCTCTACATGAGTGCTTTTTTCAAAAAACATTGCACACAACTACAATTAGCACTCCCTACGTCTCCAAAGAGACCTTCATATCACAAACTGGAATTTATCTCCTTGAGAACATTCAATTTGAACTTACCTTGTTTCCAACACATAGAACACTAAAGGAAAATAAAAAAAAAATCACTGACAAGCTGGTGCTGAAGAAACAATGGCATTTGAAAAACAAAAATAACCCTTTCAATTTTACTTAAGAAGTCATCGCTGCTAGGGAAAACATTGCTGCCAAGATAAATTTAGAACCAACCCTTGATATTTTCTGTTCCTGCATAAAAGTATGAACACTGAACACTTAGAGCCTACTGTGCTGTCAAACAATCCAAGGCAAACCATGCAGTACATTGTTGTTTCCAAAATGCTAGCCTGTAGGAGACAGAAGAACTATTTCAAATCTTCTTTGAAATGATCTACTCCTCTGACAAAAGGAATGTTGAAGAAGAGTCTTAAAGAGTGACTGTACTTATTCTCTCAGAAAGTCAAATTTCACTCAACAGAAAATAGAAAGCTTAGTATAGCTTCTGTATAAATACAGTCAATAACAGTATACATGTGATAAACTGCACATTTATACAGATAGAGATAAAGAAACTAGAAGTTCTTTTTTTCAGATCTGTCATATTTGAATGGATGAAATGTCTCTAGCTAGACCAGCAGTTTAGAAAGGAAAAAGGAAAAGAAAAAATTCCATTAGGAATATGGAAAAGATCCAATATGGTTTTGTGTGATGATATGAAACTGGCATATTGCAAACTGTTGCCTTTTAAATCTAGAGAAAGATGGGAGAGGTAAAAGAGGTGGAAATTTAGGCATTTTCTTAAAAACTACATACTTTCTTATATTACTTCAAAAGATAAAAGGGATTTGAGAGGTTAACAGAGGTGTACCAAAGATTCTTGCCTAGTTTTTGGGATACAGTGTTTCCATCTTCCTTAATCTACAAAAGTACATGATTACAGATTTTTATTCCAGATGCAGATGACAGACTGACCTGCATAAATCTCTCATCTTAGTCTGAGTATTTAAAAATGGATATGATTGGAAAGGTCTACTGTGTCAATGAGAATTAAACTATTAATGGTATAAAGGGATGCATTTTATGCAGCTCATTATGAATTTGAATATTTAAAAAATTAGAATGTTTTAAAATGCTTTCTACCCATACTGATAATGAATATTAAGTATGAATATAAAAATGTTCGTGCATAATACTTGCTCTTTATTAACCTCAGTCCCCAAGCATTTCAGTTTTAAAATTAAATTACTGTATGTCTTTTTCTAAAACTAATATCATAGCACATTCTGATTTTAAAGCCATTCTGACACAAGCATTACTGAAATATGTGTTGGTCTACTTTTTTTTTTTTTTAAATGTCATTAAGATTTTTTGACAAATAAAACATAGTTGTAGATTGCAGATTTTCAGAATATGAATTCCAAAAGTGAATCAGATGGTAGGTTTGCATGTGGTTTTAATGACCATTTTGGCAAATAGTAAGACAACGAATGTCTTTAAACAACATCAGTGCTTTTCTCTCTGAGACATCTGCACAGTCCAAATCTAATTTTAATTATTTCTTCCTAAATGTGAAAGAAAATACAGGATAACTTTGTCTGACTTGATACTCAGATCGCTTTCAGGAACATAGGAGCCTTAATGTGTTCTGCCAGCTGTGAGTCACACCCTAGATTTTAACAAGAGTGACCCAGGAAATGTGCCAAAAAAATACCTCTATTTTAGGACATCTTGGTTCTCAGGAATATTCTTCCTATAGATGCTGTTTGTCAATTGACCAATAGTAAGTCTGTCTTGTTCTGGAAAGACATTGGCTGCACAAAATAGCATGCAAATCAGAAGCGTTCCAATTCTGCATAAACAAATGAGAGTAAAAACATAACAAGGGATGGCTTCAACTTACCTCTTTTCTATTTTGTTGGAAAATGCTATGATTAACTGGATCAATAGCATGGTAATGAGGTGGTCAGAGTAGAAAAGGCATCTTGGATTAAAGCAAAGAGATACCTGTGAAATAGAAAGAGTTGAAGCTGATGGAGAAGACTGTGGAGAAGGAAATGGGAGATAGCTAAGGGTTACAGACAGGAATGGTGTATGCAGAGCTTAGAAATGAAACGGTGTTTTGAAGCATCTGCTCAGCATTCTACCCAGGCAGTAAAGGGGCAAAAGAGCCATGGCAGGGCCTGCATTCATGGCAGCTCAGTCTACAGAGTTGAATATCTTCCAGAGGGCACATAGGCTCACAACCCTCAGGAAAAACAATTGGTTTTCTTTTCCAGAGGAAAACATGGACTTAAAAACACCTTTGGTGATTTATCCACAATCTCAACATGGGAAATAAAAAGAAGAAAAGGATGATGAATTAATTCTCTCTTTGATAAATTCTTCATTTATATTACATTTATCACAACTAAAATTTTATGTGATTGGTGAAAATTCCTAGTAATACGGCAACAAAAACCAGTAATACTGTTCAAATATTGCAATATTTTTCAGAATTGAAATGTGACAAATTCAGTTACCACTGCAAAGAGGAAGATTAATAAAAAGAAAAGTATAAAATAGGATCAGCATGAGTGTTTGGGGAGCTTGTCAAGGCTTGCTTCTAACATTCTAATATAAAAAAGTGGAAATGAAATGAATAGTGGAATTAAATTCTAGTCTTCATTTTCTCTTTAGCTTTTCTTTTCTCTTATTTGCTTAATAGAAAACTGTACAGGATGCATATGATATAATATACAGTGTATTTGAGCCTGAGTGCAAATTTGTATATCAAACAATTTTTTTTTGCTTTACTCTGTGAAATATGGTAAAGTATGTGTATGCTATATCAAGTGCTAACTGAGGAGTTTGTAGTCCACTTGGCAGCACATTAGAGGTAAACATTTGATTGGCTTTTATAAGATCCTTTTTCTGACCAAAAATAAAACAGAACTGGAAATTATATTCAATCATCTATTAAACCAGCCAAAACAAACTCTCCAGGACTGTGACCTTTGGATGTGCTCATTAACAGGTGCAATATTTATTCCATTCTATCTACAGCCCTTGGAAATGAAATGCACTATTATAGAGTGTGTTTCTAAAAATGGCTTGTCCTTACTCCCCTATATCTATCATCCCCCACTCTTGTTTATTTGATAATCGTGACTTTACAGCAATAGGTTTGTTTCTTTTCCCCATCCCAATGCTACAGCTTCTGAAAGTTTTCTGATTTGTCTCTATCCCAGCTATGATATGCCCACTTTGGCTCAGACAAAGAAACTTTTAACAGTCTGGAGTCTCTGAGATCCATCTCTGTGACTGTTGTTAGTCCTCAGAGTGGAAGATTAATACATTTAGGTTTCTTTCTGAGCCTCTCCTACCTAATGATATGGAATGTCTGGGAGAGGTGAAATGGCTTTGCTCTGTCCAGGAAAATAAACATAAGATCTGCACAGAGCAAGGTCTCCCTCCAATAAATGCATTTCTCAGTTATTACAAAAAACCTAGATGGAACATTTTGTTGTAATTGGGTTTTGCTTATAGAAGGAGCAAAATGTCAGAATATTTTACTTCACAAGAATTATATAGTTTGCCATGAAAGTCACATGGAGATGACATGACCATCTCAACAGAACTGGTGTAGTCAACTCAGCAGTTCCCAGAAGATATGCTGAAAAAATATGGAGCTGAGAATTGTAGTTAACTACTCCCTTGGTATGCTTTCTAGCTTGGTGGCAGTTTGGAACTTGAAAGATTCAAATTCCTGGGAACTTCAGGACCTACATTTTAGAAACCAGGAAATCTGAGGTGCTTTTCCAGTACCTTCTCCGTGAAGACACACATAAGCCTGCAGAAAATGCTTCTGCAAGAGAAATAAATTGTGATCTTCTGGCAGCAGCCACTTGCTGGGTGAAGGAAGCAGAGAGCAAAGGCAGCTCCTGTGTAGGATATCTCTTCAACTTACACTAAGTCAAACTTCAGAATCCACTTTAACATGATCTAACCTCTCTTACGCTGCTGGGAAGACCTCATGGAGTCTAACATCCTGAAAACTAACACTTTATCTAAAACCTTATAGACTATGAAGTTACTACAACACAGAAAAACATTTACTTGCCTGTTTAATAATTTTCTCTATCTTGGTATGGCTTTATTACATTCTAAGGTTTTCCTGTGCTGGTTTTTCATTATAATGAACTTCTGGAAGTTTGAACTCAGTTCAGCTCATGGGCCACTTTTTTTTTTTTTTTTTTTTGTTCATCTCACTGATGCAACAGAGTGAATCATGGCCAGCGACTTTTCACAAAAATAATCTTTCATTTAGAACAAAATTTTTCTTAGAAAACATATCCCAAACCAAGCTTACTATATATTATATGCTATCTGTATGGGAATCAGAAGCACTAAGGCACTTAATTTCTTTTTCTATTCAACTGCCTACTCATCCTATCCCTGACCTCATCCTCAAATAGTTCTTTAGGGCTAGAAAGCCAGTCAGAGAAGTATGTATTGTTTTCCCCCTGAATAAGTCTGGTATTTAGAAAGAGAGATTTATTTCTGTATTAAGAGCATCTCTACCATATCTCCAGAACATTTTTGGAAATTCCTAAGGATGTGAAATGCAGTAGGAAAATCATATTAGTTAATTCAGTTGGTTAGCTTCCCTAAATACAAGAAAAATAAGCACTTCCACATGTTATCCTCAGAGTAGAAGCTTAACTTATTAGTTCTACTGCTATTTCCTTATGCCATATGTCTCTAATGTCTAAATATTACTTGATCTCTTTTCCCATTTTAAGTACTCTAAAGAGTCTTGTCCCACATAGACAATTTATTGAATAGAGAACCCCTCTAAATTATTGGGAACTGGACTGGATGAAATTTTATTCTGTTTATCTGTTTTGAAAACACAGCTCTTGAATGAGTTGGTGTGATCTTCAACAGGATCTTGTTGCAAAATTTTTCATAAACTGGTTTCAAACATAATTTTCTTTTTTTTTTTTAATAAATAGGACATAAGATTTTTTTTTCATTCTTACCCAATGTAGCACACCTAGACTCAGCATTCATCCTTGTTTTGTTTTTTGGCAGAGAAGAGTTAAAAGACTGATACATTCTACACCAATATAATCAACAAAGTGGTGGGCAAACTGAATTCATCTTACATTTCTTCTATACCTAATTCACCTGAAATATTTTGTCCAAGATCACCATATCAGATACCTTCACAGGTAGACTACAGATATATTAGGTTCATTAGGTTCATATAGTCATTAAACCTGTTCTGACAAAATCTACTTGCAATAGACCTTTGTTTCAGTTTATCCGATTCTCCTCTTATCACCACATCCTTCACTGAGCTTCCCTTCAGAATCTGTTCTAAAATCTTGAGTTATAGTAAAGTCACCTTTTTTTTTTCTTCTGTTCTACAGGCAGAAAATTGTTGACAGGTTCTTTGAAAAACCCTTGCTATCAAACATTCTGCATCATATGCCATTACTATTATAAACTAATACTTCACAGGATTATGTTTCCTTAAAAATCTGCAAGTATTTGTGGACAGATACGAATAAAAAATTCCCTTCCTTCTTATTTCTTGTCATTCCAATGACATATTTCAGTATAACCAAAAAATGTTGATTGGAAGGACCATAAAAAGTTTATTTAGTCAAACTAGATATTTCCCCAGTATGGCATCAGTGCATGTATACAAAGGAAAATAGAATAAACTTTTTTTATTTATTTTTAGTTTATGATATAAGTGTCATTCTTAAGACTTCTAACAATGCAGACTCCATGGCCCTGTCCAGCAATCCATTTGGATGCCTCGCCACCTATGATATTGGACATTTCTCTTAGTATCTTGTATGATTATTATTTGCTTAGTGTGAATCTTCTGCCCGTTTTGTGATCTTGTGATCAGGAACTTATTTTCTGTCCCTTCACAGCTATCTTTTGCATATTTAAATGTGGTTTCTGTATCACTTTAGGAGCTTCTATTCTACATCTGAACAGTGCCCATAGTCTCTCCTCATACATCATCTCTTTCAAAACGGAAAAAAAATGGTCTGTCCCATGGTTTTGTCATTAGACCATACCTTTTCTGCTGTGCAGTATCAGAATCTGGATGATAGCTCCCCTGAAGTTTTAGCAAAGCTAAGTATAATATATTTCCAGTACATTGTATTGGTTATTCTGCTAATCAGAGGGAAAAGAAAGGCATCACCTTTATCAGAAATAGGATGTAATTTTGTATTTATGATGGGACTGGAATCAATGACACACAGGTTTTCTTCTTAGGAATAATGATTTATCTAGATCTGTCATCTCTTTACAGACGTGATTACTCCATTTAAATGTAAAATTTTCCATTTGTCTTATTGTATGGCAATATCTATGGGTGTTATAAAGTGATGAAACTCTACTGAGATTCCCAGTTTGTTTGAGGATCTGGATCTAAAAGTGAATCTATAATAAATAGATGGGATTTTTTTATTTTCTAATTTGTACCTTGAGTGTGTTAGGTTTCCAGGAAGCCTTTTTGCTGATATATGGTAGAAGCTGGAACTGTTTCTTGCAAAAAAACCTGGAATGTGGGCTAACATCTTTCATGTGACTGTACAGTAGAAAATTGTTATGATAATAACAAAATATATATCTAGGCAAAGTATTTCTCATTTATTAATTTAAATATGGAAAACCTTACATTTAAAATCTGGGGAGCACTTAGAGGAATAGTATATTGGCTCAAATGTGCATATTAAGAAATTTATTGGACTTTTTTTGTATATTTCTATGAGACTAAACTCATTAAATGTATTCCTTTTGTTGAAAAATTCTGAGGCTTGCTTGCAGTTGTCATCATTATTGTGATAACATAAAAATATTCTATGTATAAATGTAATCTCAAGAGACAGCACATTGTACTCCACAAAAAATCCATTCTGTCAACCAACGCAGATTTTTTAATCTCTGCTGAAAAAAGATGGGAGAGAAAAGTGTTTATTTTATCTTATGATTACTTTGCCTTAACTCTCTGCCCTAAAGAAAAAAATACAATTCAGAAAAAAGTAAGGAAGAATAACAGTGGGAATGAATCACCAAATGAGTAACGGCACAATCACTGATGGAAAACAGAGACTGATAAAGGTAATAACATTTCACTGTCTTCTTAAAAGAACCTGAAATTAACTGGTAAATACTAAGCCAAACCCAAAAGATAAATCTATTATTAGAATTATGGCTAGTGTTCCACAGAGAAATTTTAGTTTCTGCAGACAAGCCTTACGTATGGTTGAAAGAAATGTTACAGAGTATTTTACACAAGAATGCAGAAATAGCCAAATACCACTCAAAACAAATATGACTGTCTCTGTTTAGGTAAAACCATGGTGTACAAGTGTCATCTCACTGAAGTCAAAGGAATATCTTCTATTTTTAGTATCTATTCAAAATCCTTGTGAGTGCTTTGACACCATGACTCAAATTATGGTTAATCAGCTGCTCACTCTTCCTTGAAGGCTTGTCATTCCTGTTAGCTGAGGATTCCTGATCTCCCTAAACACAAACTCAGATTAATACCAAATTCATCAATTAACTTTCCTACGTGTCCTGAGGCAGTTTAGCAAGCAGCAAGGCAGAATAAGGAGACATTCCTCAACAAACAGTCAACACTGCCTGTCTGATTTCTAGGATCCAAAAATCCTAGCTACAGCTTCCTGGACACAGAATATCTCTTTCTGACAAATGTCTCTAGATGGTTGCTAATTGTCTACAGAACAAATGTTAATTATTTGTCACCTATCAAAATCATAAATTTTCCTTCATGGATTCTTGGCTTGTTTCCAGCTGTGGGGGAGGATTGATCACTTGTTGGTTTGTGATACTTTAAGTTACAGCATAATTCAATTAAATGTCGGGTTGTAGTCATCATTACTTTCTCAACATTAATGTTTCCTAGCATAAGAACAGTGAAGTAGTTGAGAATTTCCCTATAAATTATGATGTACACTTTTTATGATAAGTTATGCGTGTTTACACCAGTCCATTAATGATGCACACAAGTATCTGTCTATACCTGAAAACAGCTACTTGAGTTTGTGAATACATTCTGCTTTCCAATACTGATATGAATTTCAATTTTTGCTCTGCAAATAATGTACCAAATGTATATAGACCACAAGCTTAACATTTCCAGCATTTTGTAGAGGCAATTTGCTCGTCCAACATGCACCATATTCTAGCAGTGTAAGTAACATGGAGTGTGCCCCAACTATTGAAAATGCAATCAGCAAACCTGATACAAAAATAGTAAGTGAAAATTCTGCATAAATATCTTTTTGTTTGATTATCTAGGTGCAGTTAATACCAAAGAGTTAAATAATTGTTAATTATATTTGCATAAACCATGAAAATCACAGTTAATTTTACTCCCAAAGTTTCTGAGGCTTTGAAAAAATGTTTTGTGTTTTTTTTTTCCTGGAAACAGAATATTCAGTGAGACTTCCTGGATATAATGGCTCCTCATCTAGATTAAAACATTATTGACGGAAAAGACAACTATTATTCTTTTTAGAACACATCATAAATTCCAAAATGTCTAGACCTCATATTTTTTCTTTTGATCTGTCCTTATTTGTTCATTACTAACCACTGTTTGATTCATTTACTAACAAAGTCAACACCTTTTAGGTTCTCAATATATGTATATATGTGCATACTTAAAGAAATACTGTAATTAGACCTAAGGAAAGATCTGTTCTATGACCAAATACAATGAGGAAAGTATGCATCTTTTCCTGTAACATAATCCTTTTACAGGATTATACTGTATTTTGTAGGGATTCCAGAATGACAAAATTATAGAATTCTTTTCATCCAGAAAACACTTTGTCTCAAATATAATGATTCTCATTGTTTTATTTATAATATGACAATGCAGTTTAGCATAGGTCCTGAGAATTTTCAGAGTTTGAATATCAACTTACTGAAACCATTTCCTATTTTTCAAACATTTTTTCCATTCTTTCCAGTCAGTTCCATGTACTCTGTAGAAGAAATGTATTTTTTAAAACTTAACTGTTCAGCTCTTGGGTTTCAATTTGAGATTCTCTCTTCTGTAATATTTCATCAAATGGATGGTTTTGTATTTGGTACTCCAATGCAGTTTGAAGTTTAGCTTCAGAATTTCACCTAACATACAGACAAAAATATCCTGTGCATACCATGGTCTGCTACAGGCAAAAGTGACTGGAAATTGCAAAAAATCTCTTTTTGGAGCATTTTGCATGCACATCAGCCTTGCTCCAACTTTCTCAGCCTCAATTACTCATTTAGCTTCAGTGAGTCTCCCTTAGAATCACACCCACTTACTGACACATAGTTATATTCCATTTCACAATACCTTTGATACGACTCCTGGAATCCAGCTGTGTCAGAAGGTCTAACTCACAGGCCAATTGTAAGAAATAATTATGTTGAAAAATGGGTAAATGTATGTAAATTATAGCTGAACGAGGTGTTTAGAGTCCTTTCTTCTGGATCTCCTATGATTCAGCTATGAGTGAATAACCATACAGCTGATGTCACACAAATTTGTGCCCTGAAAAACTTAACAGGTTATTTATTTGCCTCCTCACAGGTGTTTTCTCTTCTCCTTCCTCTTCATTGCCTTTTGCACTCCAACATGTAACATGTGGCAAAGTACAGAATAAATACCATTTAACGTGAAAAAAATCAAACATTTTTGAGATTTAAGAGCATTTTATACTGAAATGTTGAAACCATAAGCATCATGAAGCAGCTGAGTGCACCACAGAGCAGGTGCGCCAACGTACACACGGAGGTGCTACACGGATGAGGGAAATCTGCAGCTCACTGATGCAACAGGGTAATGTTAATTACATGTTACTGTTGGGCTGTCTGGGTTTGGAAAGACAGGTATCTGCCAGGGAAAGCTGGAGTTTCCCTTGGAATGGAGAATGTAAACCCCTCATCCCCTCCAAATTATAATTTTGCAATTAAGGACTCTCAGGCAAAGATTCGGGAATAGGAATAACAGTTCTTTACTAGGAATATTAACAATACAAATGTAGTAGTAAAAAGAAAAAAACCCAAACAAACAAACAACAATCCTAGAAACCTTGACAGAGTGAGACATACAACTCCTTCTAGAGTAGCAGATGTGGTTCTGCTGGAGCAGAGATGATCCTGAAAGAAGAGGGATCCAGTGATGGTGAGAAGGGTCCAGTCTTCCTCTGGGAACCAAGTGGAACCAGATACCTTGTGTTCCTACATCTCAGTTTTTAGGAATGGTTGGCTCCCTCCCCTCTGGGTGGAGCATCTCACAATGGGATGATGGAATGTGTCCTGTCATTGGTGAGCCTTAATGGCCCATCAGCAGAAGATATCCCCGGAGGGAGGAGGGGTCGTGAAAGAGATAAGAAACACTGCCCCACCTGGTTTTAACAGTTGGCCCATTATCAGAAGGCATCTGCCCCTTTCCCCCCAGAGTAACAAGAGATAAAGAAAAAACATCTCCCCAGCTGTTTTCAACAGGTGAAATAGAATATACATTTTTGGTTCCATAACCCAAGACATGGGCAAAGGCAGACTTTGACTTGTGATGGTAAGTCCAGCCATTATTTAATGGACTGCATGATTCAGTACAACCTATGCTTCATTTAAACTTGATCTAAAGTCACAGTAATGCTTTTTTTGGTTCATATGAATATTTTATGTTCATTAAATTAAAAGTTAAGTTTTAGTGCTCTGTTAATATGTTACATTATAACAGTATCAGTGACATAAGAACCCAAGAAAGAATGAACAAATTTGATATTTCAGATATCCTAAGTGAATATCCTTTCCCCACTAGGGAGCTTATGTTGCCAATTCTCTGTTCTTTACAAAAGAAGCCAAATCATTTTGGATGAAACTCAGATATCAGAAATGTGATCCAAAATTTTCAAGACGTTATTGATAGCTTCAGATAAAAGTGGTTTTGGGTTTTTTGATTTATTTTTTTTCTCAGTACTGAGCTTGTAGCATTATTTGGAATTCAGCTACCAGGATCAGCCTCCATCTTCCTGGTGAGAAGTGTCTGTAGGTTTGAGGCAGGCAGGAGCCCTGACCCTCCCAGGCTAACAGGAAAGAAAATTGTTCTGTGGCATGGTCTAGAGGTTAAGGACTAACTTTATCATGACTTTTTTTCCCTTAGGACAACCAACTTGTATATGTATATCCAACTTTAATTTGCAAGTGCTTATTGCAAATGGTAGGTAGTGCAATAGATTCCAGTACTTCCCTGTTTATTCGAAGAGAAGAAAGGGAAAATAATGAGATATTTTAACAGGTATCTATGATAGAAGATACATGCAAATATTGATCCCTGGGACTTTGACAGAAGAAAATGTGCAAACTCAGCAAAGTCCTTATTTCATATCTAATGGGGGAAATTCTATTTTTGACTTCTAAAGCCATCACTCGTTTCTTGTTGGATGTCCAGAGATGTAGATTATACAGCACCAAAGAAAAATAAAGAAATATTTAAGTAATTTCCTCACTTTGTGCACCAGCTTCTGACATTCAGTATGCTTTTACTTTCTTAAAAGATGTAAGCTAAAGTTTGTAAAATTCATTCCTTATTTGGCTAGAATCCCACAAAACCCAGAGCACCCTTAAATTTGTAGCTGTTACTTTCCTGAAAGTTATAAAGCATTTAATATACTTTTAAGTATGAGGCTTCACTGCATGGGGCAAGTCCTATCTGACCAACCTAATGGCCTTCTATGATGGAGTGATTACATCAGTGGATGAACTTCATGGGGTTCAACAAGGCTAAGTGTAACATCAGGGAAACACCAGGAATCAACACAGGCTGGAGATGAACAGATCCAGAGTAGCCCTGCTGAGAAGGACTCAGAGGTGTTGGTGGGTGAGAGGCTGGCCATGACCCAGCCATGGGCACTCACAGCCCAGAGAGCCAAACGTGCCCTGGGTGCATCCAGAGCACCGTGGGCAGCAGGGCCAGGGAGAGGATTCTGCCCCTCTGCTCTGCTCTGCTCTGGTGAGACCCCACCTGCAGTGCTGCATCCAGCCCTGGGGTCCCAGCGCAGGAGGGACGTGGACCTGTTGGACCCAATTTAGAGGAAGGCCACAAAGATGATCAGAGGGCTGGTGTGTTTCTCCTGTGAGGGAAGGTTAAGAGTTGGGGTTTTGCTGTGGTTTAACCCCAGCCAAGCAGCCCCATGGAGCTGCTTTCCCCTGCCAGGGTGACTGGGGAGAGAATCAATCAGAAGGATAAAAGCTGGAGAACTTGTGGGTTGTGATACAGACAGTTTAACAGAGAAAACAAAAGCTGTGTGCACAAGCAAAGAGTTAATTCACCCTTTCCTGTGGGCAGGGAGATGTTCAGCCATCTCCAGGAGAGCAGGAACCCATAATGCGTAACAGTTACTTGGGAAGACAAAGAGCACCACTTAAAATGTCCCTCCTCCCTTCCTCTTTCTTCCCTCCATTTTATAGACTGAGATGGTATCACATGGTCTGGGATATCCCTTTGGTCAGTTTTGGTCACCTGTCCTGGCTGTGTCTCTTCCCAGTCTCCCATGTAACCCAAGTTCCTCACAGTGTCATGGTATGGAAAGCAGAAAAAGCCTTGGCTCTGTGTAAGTCCTGCTCAGCAATAATGAAAACATCTCTGCATTATCAACCCTGTGTTCAGCACAAATTCAAAGTACAGCCCCCTTTCAGCCACTATGAAGAAAGTAAACTCTACCCCAAATTAAACCAGCACCAAATGTATCAAAATGTTGGAGAGGACAAGACTCTAAGGACAGCTCATTGCAGCCTTTCAGTACTTAAATGGGACTTAGAAGAAAGATGGGGACAAATTTTTTTGCAGGGCCTATTGCAATAAGATAAGGCATAATAATTTTAAATTAAAAGAAGGATGGTTTAGATTAAATATGAGGAAGAAATTTTTTAGAGTGAGGAGGTAAAATGCTGGAAGAGGTTTCCCAGATAGGTGGCAAGTGCCTCATTCCTGGAAGCATTCAAGGCCAGGCTGGATGAAGCTCTGAGCAAGCAAATCTAGTTGAGTGAGTCCCTGATAATTGCAGGGGTGTTGAATTATATGGCCTTTAAAAGTGCCTTTCCACTCAAAGTTTTCTATGATTCTATGTATATAATTAAGACTTTTTTCCTTGTTACATGCACTTCCTATACTTTTCAGGGTAAGAAGGAGAATGACATGGTGAAATTACGTTGGTTCCCAGGAAATAGTCTCAGGCAGCTGCATTTACCACCATCCAAAAGGCTTTGTTAAACAGGATGGAAAATTCTTTAATTCTGTGTTTATTTAGTTGCATCTTCAATTATGAAGTGTGTATGGCTTAAATAGAGGAAAATAGAAAGCAAGGTTCATTCTAGTTTGTAATGAAAGGTTTCCCTGGGGTATGAGTTAGACTGTATATCTTCTCTGTTTCAGTTGTGACCTACAGTCATATGCACATCTGTCTTCTCTATTTGTCAAATTTCATTGAAAAACATCATATTTATTTAAGCGGAGTCAGGAAGTGTTACTCTTTGCACACAGTAGCAATTCTGTGGTCACATCTCATGGTGGGGGGGGCTGACAAAAGTATTTTGCATTTCATTTTTTTATGAATTTGAAAAATCAGAACCTTCTTTACTACTATTAAAGTTTCATAGAAATAAAAATGAAACTATTTCAGTACAACATGCAATATTTTGCGAAAGAAAGCAAAATAAGGAATTCTGTGTCCTTAACACTGGAAATTAAGAATCCATCCAAAGAAATGACACAGGGAACTGATGATTAGAAACATCTTCTGGGAAAAAAAATAGAGCAAATTATTATAGAGGAATCCATTTTCACATTGATCCCATCTTATACATTGAATCAATCATTAGCTGTCTAAATAAAATTAAAATCCTCAGCCAATGGATTTCAGGGTTCATTTGCAAAAACCCCAGAACACTTAAATGAAGACATAAAAATAGTTCTGATAAATACAATTCTGGTGCCACGGTGACTAGAGCAGGATACCAAGTTTGCAACTAGAAATATAAAATGAAAGACTGTCCTGAGAGTGGTTTGAGACTTTGCAAATATCTTGTGAGTGCCAAAATTCCATTTCTGAATGGTAGGTAAGTATGTGCAGTGATCAATACAACAGATAAACAGGGTTCTGTAGTACCTCCAGATGGCTCTAGTAGGTTATGGTTTCCTTCTTGTCTACACACGTACTTATGAAAAAGATGTGAAGATTTTTGCCCAGATATCACTCTGAGATAAAGTGGGGTGCAGCTAAAACGCTCTGCTGCACTTGGGGCAAGAGGAGCCCTAATGGGTCCTGTGGTTTGGTTTACTATTTATAGAAAGAGAGGAACAAGAATAGTTTAATGTGGGGAATATGATAAAGGACTATAAATGGATGTAATGAGAAGAGATATAAAATAGTCAGAACTTCTAAAAATGTCTTTTTAGTGGCTTGCAGGACAATTTCCAAAGGTCAATGGAGAAAATAATAAATTGCCTAATAGCTATCTTCTGTACCTTGTGCCTTACAAGCACAAGGCAAAATTATTTTTCTTCCTAAAAATGGTACTCATTCATTCAGTAAGAGTTACATGATACTAGGAATTCATGCCAAAGTTAAGCTCTATATTTTAAAACTATTCTGAAAGTAATTGGTTTTGTTCCTATACCTACACAAAACATAGTCTTTAAACTAAAATTCTTCTTGATTGCCAATGTTTGATGATCTTCTGTGTATCAAGTCTGATGCAAATACTCTGATATGCATTTTTATTTCTAAATCAGATCTATTTTTTAGCCATTTGATTTATATGATACACTATACACTATGGTGTATAGTCTTTGGAATATTAAGAAGAAAAATTATGCAGTATTTATTTTCATTTCAGGTTTGTTTTGAATGCATGTGCATTTCCTTAAAAAGACTAATAAAAATAATAAAAGCTTGGAACTACGGTTAAACCACATTCTTTATTTTCAGATCTGTAAAGAATATCTGAAAGTATCAATCAATTCTTTCAGAAGCATGTGAAACTGCATTTTCCACTTTGAATTGAAAAGAAACTTTGTATTTTTCAGAGAGATGAAAAAAATAATAAGAAAAAAATAATTAAACCTAATACATAAATAAAGTCAAAATCAAATCTTGGTTAAAAAAAAAAAAAAAAGAAAGAAAGAATACCAAGATAAAAATTGTTTTAAAAAACTCAGCAATTAAAAACTAATTAGGAGTGTTGCATCTGTGTTTCTGGGAAAGAAAAAGCAACCCTTAGCACAATACCTTCATTTAGGTAGAAAATACATCAAAGAGTTTATTTTGAAAGGAAGAAAAGATAGCTAGTTGAAAGAAAATAGTAAAAAATAAGTGTTATGTAAAAATCAAGATTTTTCACAGTGATCTTTCTTTTCATAACCTCGTTTTCAACAAAATTCATTTCTAACTGCTCTACATGACTTTCCATCTATATTTACATTGTAGGTCAGACACCTCAAAGTGATAGTACTTTCAGAGCCATATCCTGAAACCAGAGCAGTGGTATACTTTTATCTCTACACAGGCATGTGCCAATCTGACTGGAACCACAGTATGAGATCCTGAGAACAGCCATGCAGTTGTGAGTTCAGTAAGGCAGACATAGATGAAGAAAATTTAAAAATTAATTTTAAAATTAAGCAGAAAGACTAAGAGAATAACTGACATAAAGAATATTAAATAAACTAAAATGTAACAACAGTAGAGAAATAGATCAACCTACAGAGATCAACAGATTAATTTGCAACTGAAAAAAAAAATAGAAAATCTTTAACAGTTCCTAAAGTAGGTAGAATAACTGTCATTTTTAATAAGAGTCTTCAGTAACCTAGCAGTATAGATTAGAAATATAGTAGCTGGGATATGCCTAAGTACAAGATTCCCATTCAGTTTGGTTATCTCATCAGTTTTGCTAAATGAGTAAAGGTTGGTTTTGTACAAATATCTGCATAAGTATTTAAGGTCTTTTTTTTTTTTTTAAAATTTTTTTATAAGTTTTTTGTTTTTTTTTTTTTTTTTTTTTTTTTTTTTTTTTTTTTTTTTTAATTAGCAGTGGAATGGGAGGAAAGAAAGGTGAAAAAAGAAGGAAAGGGGAAAATATGACTCAATAAGAAAGATAAAAGTAGTTTTACTGGTTAAGAAAAGGTAAAACAAGGATTTTCAATGGCAAAATATTCCAAGCATAGGCAAGGAATATTTGTGTCCAGAGTCAGAAAATATTTTAAGTGGGAAGAGAGAACTAGAGAACCCTCTGTTTAAAATAGGATCAGCTCTACAGTACTTTTCCTTAGAAGAGAGAAAATAGGCTAGATGATTCTAGAGAGTGAATGTCATTTGATCTAAAGCAAATTAATGACAAAAGCTAAGGTGTTGGTGTGGAGACAAGATTAATAATTCCCGTTCTTGGGGATGAGCTGTTGCTACATGTCCAGTAGAAGAGCTTCAAGAAAAGGAGGATCTCAATTTAATTTCTTGAGTAAAAAGTAAAAGACACACTTTGTGTTGCAACTTCAAATTTCCAGTCAGTTCAGGTTTTTTAAAATTAAATTCAACTGCAAAATTCTACACTAATTTATTTAAACAAAATGAGTTTCCATTAGTATTACATTGAACTTTGTTGTCAGGAAATGTCAAGACAAGTACTTGTAAAAACATAGGCAATCTACTTATTTGCATTAAGATTCTTTCTTTCTTTCTTTCTTTCTTTCTTTCTTTCTTTCTTTCTTTCTTTCTTTCTTTCTTCCTTCCTTCCTTCCTTCCTTCCTTCCTTCCTTCCTTCCTTCCTTCCTTCCTTCCTTCCGTCCTTCCTTTCTTCCTTCCTTCCTTTCTTCCTTTTTTCCTTCCTTTCCTTCCTTTCCTTCCTTTCCTTCCTTTCCTTTCTATCTTTCACGTCTTTCCTCTGCAGAAGATAAACACTTTTTTTTTACATTAGATATTTTTATTTTATTATCAGATGTTATTTTTAAATTTGTTTTATGAACTCTTCTTACAACTGCACAAGGAACTGGAAAAGCATTTTTGCCATTGTATAAAATTTGATATAAATAAATCATGGCATAATCAAGGGACTGTTCTGAGCGTAAACGTGACAGTCACCCAGGGACCGCATGATGACTCACGATCACTGAAGCTGCAGAGATACACAACTCAGTAGCTTATTTAAAGTTAATATAGTTTCCCTGTCATTTTCATCAGGCCTGGCTGACAACTCCAAAAATAGTCCTTGGGAAGGCATATACAAACCCAGAAAAGAAAAGGAAAAGCACTGAAAATGGCCAACCTTACACATTTGTGATGTGGTGAGCGGGACATGATAAACTAAAACCGTCACGTAGGAGAAGTGCCATTTGGAGTGAGTGTTATCTGTGAGTCAGATATCCCATTGTCATTGGCAAAGCCTAAAGCTCTCCTTAGCTGCACAAGCTTGTTAACAGTGTATCATGGCTATCTGCAAGGAATAGCTAGGATTCCTTAGCTTTATGTATAAGTCTCCAAAGCCGTTATGGACCTTATGCTTCTCCTCTAAGACTGAATAACAAGAAGAGCTGAGAAAAAATAGTTGTGATGTAGAAAGCACAGCTATACATGAGCAGGCTGCCAGTCATGTTCTAGTATTGGGCTCCACCTTTTTCTTATTTGTTTTTTGGGCCTTTTTATAAATACCTTTGGAAAAAAAAAATCCACAAACACTGGAATTTTTGTCTTTATTCATTACAAACATGGAACTTTTCAATAGTTTTGTAGCAACAAGCATGGTTCTGAAATGCAAAACCTATTTACAATGCCATTAGCTTTTACTGTTCAGCTAGGATATTTTGGTGTTCTTAGGAAAGTGCAGAGGATGTTGAAACAATTTAAAAAGAAAAAAAAATAGTACTGGAGTGCATCAGAGTATCTTGGCCAATTTTTGGTTATTAAATTACCTTGAAAGCTGTGATAAAGAAATAACATCTTAACACAGGCTATTTACTATGTGTTGAACAGAAATTTAAAGAAAATCTGTGAATTTTAAATTTAAAAAGTGAAGATTACTAAAAATTTAATGTAATCTAAATGGTTGTATTGCACATTTACCTGTTTTCACTGTAAATCTTACACCTGAATTCATGTATTAGCACGTTATACTCCCAAATTTATGAACAATATTTTCTGAAGTAATTCCTAAACCACAAATGCACAAAAATTTTAGTAATTCATGCTCAGGACAAGATGTTATTTTCAATATATAAGAACACTGGTTATTCAAAATGATCTCAGAACATTTATCTGGAAGCAATTGAAACTCAAGTCTATAAGGGACTGTTCAATATTACTTATCATAGCTGACGTGAACTTGTTTTCTTTCAAAAATGGTTTCTTTCACACAATAAATTTTAAATCAACCTTATTTCTTTGTTGGACAAACTGCAGGATACACAATACAAACAAAATATAGCAGAAGTTTGGCCAAATATTTCTTAGAAGAGGTAAAAATGTAGTACATACTTTGGAGCTATGTTTTGAGATAGCCTATTCTGTTTCTAGGTTTGAGAAAATACTAAGTGCTGTACTGCTTTGTTTACCTTGATAGATTTTGCAGTTCTTGACTGCTGATCTGGGATACAATCTGATTTAATTAAGCACCAAGAATTGTATTAGCTAGATACTTGAGACATTTTTGGAATAAAAGTGGATTTTTCTGTGAAAAAAGAGATTATTAATAAAATGACATTATTACAACTCAGTGAAAGCATACTGTTCACATAAAGATGAAGCATAACATGCCTTTCATCTACACTTACTGCATTTTTACACTTTTAATATGAAGTGCAGAATGTTAAAAGTAGGCAAAGTTTTATTTTAAACTCTTGCCAAATTGTTAAAACTGAAAGAAAACCAAGCAGAGTTGGGAGCTTACTAATAATTACATATTCTTGAATTTGAATCTAAACTCTGCTTCCACTGTAAGCTAGTCCTGAGAAATCATTGATGCTGAACACCAGAAAAAAGATGAAAGCATCTAAGCAGGAAGACAAAGTATACTAATTTACCAAGGTAAAATACGATCATTAAAACTATTATGGGATATGCTGTTTAACAGCTACTAGAATCGCCTTTCTTCACAGATTTGCTTTCAGACTAACGACTCAGTAACTCAACAGCAAGTCTTTGATACCAGCGTGATGGATTACAGAGCATATTTCATGCCACTAAATCCATGCAAAAAGGTTTTAAAGGATCCATTTGGGTAGTTCAACATAATTTTCAGCCTTTTGAGAACACTTGTTTTGCTGAACATATGAGAGTGATCTAGCCCTTCTGTTTCTGTCAGAATTCTCTATTTATCACAAAGCCATGAAGAAATTTGATACAATATGTTTTAAATTTGGCATCACTCAATAATCTAAAAAAGACTCTGATTCTTTCTGGATGTGGCAAGCTGATCTGTCCTCAGCTGTTAGGAGGATTGTCAAATTTTGTACCATAAGCCCATCTGCTATCATCATTCTTTTGACAGAAATGCTAGCTAAAAATGTGGTGTCCATTTTGTCATCATACTCTGCAGGCTTTTTATTTGAAAATTGTCATTAACTGCTTTGCTATCATTATAGCTATGTGCTTTATTTTACTTTTTAGTGTGAAAGCCAGGAGTCAGACAATTGTCACTGATGAGAGCACTTGCAGATGGAAATGAGACCTTTAAGAGAAAGTGAATTACTATCAGAAAGGATGATGGTACAAATAGGAAGTTCCCTTCCAGAATAACAATGTACACATCATTATAAGCAGGATATATAGAATCAAAACAAAACCAAAAAACTATGGCACATAGTAAACCATGGGGGGATTTTAAGGAGACATGATGCATCTATTCCAAATGGAAAGAATAGTTTGGTACCAACACAAAAAGATTTTATTTTTTTCTGTAGTAAACAGTTATCTAGATTTCAGTAATGGAACTTATAAATGCTTGTCAGAAACCAGAGTACATAATTTGCAAGACAAGAAGATGAATGGTTTCTCTAAGCCATGTTGTAGACTATCAACTTTTCTGGTTCATTAAAATGGTTTCATTACAAAATTATAGCTTAAGAGACACTGTGAGGCTTGTGCAACTTCATTTCAAAGAACACAAGAACAGACTTCAGAGCAAGAACGTTGTTTTGAAACAAGAGTCAGCCGAACACAGTGGCATTGACTTTCACAGACATATACAATGATGTCAGAAAGTTTTTGTCACTAGACTCTATTAATACCTATAGGAAAGCACAGTACAAATGTACAAAAGGTTTAGTAGTACTCCATTGAAGGAATGAGTTTATTTTGCTCTACTCTGGAGATATACTTCAGATTTACTCCTTTAAGGTATCTTAGTACCTTGACCCTTTATAGATTAAAACTGTGAGATTTTAAAAATGCTTTCCTGATTTCTGTCCAGCTAGTTGAAATTGTGGTTCTTATTTTTTACAACCCTTTTGCGATGGTTTTATTTTGTATTAACAAAGTTAATTCTCTTCAGAGTAGATGGGATGGGGCTGTGTTCTGGATTTATGCTGGGAAATATTGGTAACACAGGGATGTTTTCATTACTGCTGAGCAGCTTTTACTCAGTGTCAAGGTCTGTTCTGCTTCTCACCCCACCCCAGCAGAGAGGAGGCTAGGAGCATGCATGGAGTTGGGAGAGGATATAGACAGGACAATTAATGTCAACTGACCCAAGGAATAACCCATAACATATGGCATCATGCTCAGCATATACAGATGGGAGAAGGTTCTGTCCATGGAGGCTGCTGCTGGGGGACTGGCTGGGCATTGGACCTTTGTTGTATCCCCCTAGTGTTTGGTCTCCCCCTAGAAACCCCCTCTGAGACTGTACCTTTGGTCTGACCCCACCTGCCCCTTGACTCTGACCTATGGCCTTGAGCCAGGTAACCCCACCCCCCATCCCAAAAGAGATAAAAAGCCCCATCCCTCCATGTGCTTCCTCTTTGGCCCCTGAGATCCCTTCTTGGAATAAACCTTGGAATATGCTCGAGGTAAGGAGCCTCTTTTGGATTTCTTCTCTCTATCTTGAAGATCCCCTCATCCAAACCTCCCCAAATTCTGAGCTAGCGGCAGACCAGGGGGCAGAGGGTAGGGGAACACTTCAGTCATTTAGTTCTGAGCAGTTTTTAAAAGCATCATTTGCTTTTCTTCCAGTTTGATTTCTCTCTCTTTCCTTTCCATCACAATTTATGAGTATGTTTTTTGTTTCAATTATTAAACTGTCTCAATTTATCTCAATCCATGAGTTTTCTCACTTTTCCTTTCTGTTTCCTATTATGTGGATCGAAAGTGTGGATATTGTGTAGAAAGAATCATGTTGAACCTATCTCAAAAAAAGTATTTTCTAAAACCGGGAAAGCTGTGGAGAAGGGCAGTAAGAATGGCAAAGGCTACAGGTCAATCTCCATGGAAAGAATGAATAAACAGATTAGGTTTCATGTATAGGGAGAGAGACTACAGGAGACATATGACACTTGCAAAATGATGAGTCACATGGCAATGGCAAAGAGAGAGTCTTTGATCAGTGGCTCTTCAAAGATATGAGTTAGAAGGTATCCAAAGAACTTTACATCCATGCAGCTCATAAAAAGGAGGAGATTCCTCATATAACAGGAAAGTCAACTGGATCTCCTTGTTGCAGAAGGTGGTGAATATTAAAACCTTTCATGCTTCAGTTGGAAATCAGACAAACTTGTGGAAGGCACATCTGGTGAGGATGTTCAAAAGCGGCTGCTACAGGCAGACCCTCAGATGTGCACTGCTGAAGACTGAAAGAATATTTAGGATCATAATTCATATATTTATAATCTGTTTTTATAACCTTTGTACCCACTTCCAAAGGTGATACTAATCTTGCTCCAACTCATCATAGCTCATTAGAAGTTTGCCCACGTCTCATTACACATAGTAGCACTTCCATACATGTGATTTAACACAGTTGAACTTCGGATTATCTGAAAGTCAAAATGATACTTAGAGAGTTGAAATATAAAAGATGGATGTCAGAGAATTTTCCTTTGCCCTTTAACCAGCTGTGTGACATCCAACTGGTCCCAACACCAGCATTTCAGTGAGAAGAGAGGAAAGACCTGCAAAGTAATAACAGCCATCAACATGTTCTCTATAAGCAGTTCTCCAATGACAGTCCCTCGTCAGAAACACTCATTAAATCAGGACTATGAAACTGGGGTGGCACTGAGTCCCTGAGGATATTTGCTTCCCACTGTGCCTTCAGTGGAGCTGAAAAGAATAGACTCCAAAAGCATCCAAAAGAGACTGCATACTCCTGGTCACAGGAGACATCCCAAACGAATCTCTAGACTAAATATTCTATCTCAATAGTGCGTGTTGTGTGATATGACCACTGAGTAGAAAGCAAAAATGATGTTGATGCAAACCAAAATAGTTGTTAAGGTGGGTGGCTCTGCAAGCTGGTCCTGCTATTGTCACTGAGGTGTATGCTTTCTCCTTCAGTGAAATTATTTTTACTATTTATCCAAAACATTTGTAAAGTTCTGGTCCTCACTTGACAAGTGTAGTTAAAAGGGGCTTAAGATACTAATTTTCCCTGAGGTGGTGCAAAGAGGAACCCCCAAAAAGTTCCCAGAAGGTTAAAACTAAATTTTACTGGCAAATTTTAGAAGATCAGGAACTTGGCAAAATTTAAAGCAACATTCATTCAAAATAAAGTATTTCAAAAGGCATTGAATAAGCAAATTCTATCCATCCACCTCCAATTACCCAAATTTCAGGAAGAGGAAATTAGGAAAAGAAAAGGAGAAGAGGGGAAGAAAAAAAAAAAAAAAAAAAAAAAAAAGCCCCTATACCTCTTTCTTGATGGAAACTGCTTGTTTGAAAGAAGATTTTGANATAGCTACCACCTTGGATCCAGCATGGACTCAGCTTCCCTAAAATCCAAGAATATCAAGGACATGACCATATGTAGTCAGGGCAATGATGTTCATCAGGACAATGATGTTCATCTACTCCTCAGGCCTCCTGTTTCCCCCTGCATGTGCCCTGGGTGAGGCTTCTGGTCATCCAGCCACTCTGGTGCTCTATTTGGGCTTCAGGGGCAGCGTGTGGGGCGTTGCTTCAGCTGTGCCAGTGACTGACAGCCATCCTGGGCTCCGTGGGGAGCAGAGCACCATTCCACCTCGGCAGAAACTGCCCTTTCCCTTCCAGCTTCAGTTGGTTTGAGCCAGTAATAATTATCTCTAGCCTCTCATAACATTAAAGGGTGTTTATTATCTTATGTCAGAGAGTTTAAATACTTGCATAAATTTTTGACTTTCCATACTTTTTAAAAAGTAGCTTGCTTACAAAATCTTTGGGAAATTGTTAACACATTTGTACCAAGGGTCAGCTGTTACTTCTTCCTTTGTGTTTTTTTTTTCTTTTTATTTTATTTCCTTTTATATATGTGACATTTGTCAAAGCGTTTTGAATTATAACAAGGCATTCAGTTGCTCTGTTAGATCATCTGCAGCAGCATCAAACATCTAATTTTACAATCATGGAAACAATGAAAATGTCAAGGTTCAGAAGAAAGCAAAAATGATGAATATCAATATAAATTAGACATTCTGTAAGATTAAAATTGCAAACAGACATCCCTATGAGGTCAATTTTACCCTTTCTAATGTTTCAAAAAGAGCTATGAATCTGACCTCTCATTTGCCAAATAGAAATTCTGTTACTAATACTTAGTAACAGTAACAGAATTTCTTAGTAAAACAGGATTTCCTATCAGTCATTTATCTGGAAAAGATGTTGAGTCACCCAGTCAGTGGCTAAACTTAATAAAAATATCTCCATTTCCCTCAAAATTTGAGTTTTCTTTTCTTTTCTTTTCTTTTCTTTTCTTTTCTTTTCTTTTCTTTATTTGTTTGGTTTGCTTTGGTTTAGGTTTTTTGTGACAGCTTACTCATTGTTTCTATACTTATTCAAATAATAGTGACACAAAATGTCTTTCAGGTTACGTCAATAGACTTATTACTGATAGGAATTTTAAACCTAAATTGAGCTCTATTTCAGTTTCACACAAGTAAATCTGTAACATATCCTTTTAGCTGTAAATTGAGTTTTAAAAAAATTGGTAAGAATAATCATGAAATAGTTTTTTTGAGAGACAGTTTCTATAACCCAAACCATCACTGTTTACCATATATTTACAGAAATTTCCTAATGGGTTTCAAAAAGCTGACTTCCAAGACTGTACCTCTAAACTCAAAAGGATTTTACAGTCATCATATGCTTTATTACAACACCCAGAAGGGAGAAAAGTATCAGCACAATAATTAAAATTAATTATGATGAAACCAGTTCAACGGTCTAAACAACAGCATTATCAATCAAGCTTACTCAAAAGATGTTTTAGTCTGCTGGGAATAAATAAGTTTCAAAGTCATAAGATCTCACTGCAACATAAAGTCCAGGAGCCCTGACTGAGTACAAAAATAATTAAAAGACTAAACAGTTTCTGTTCTATATATTCTGTGTCAGTGACCAGTACAATTATAGGTCACTTTTTTGATTTTTTTCACCAGAAGTGCAGTCTGCTTTAAGAAATGATGAAAAGTATCTCGTTGCTCAGTATTATTGGTCAATATCTTGGCAGAGAAAAGGAATAAAGCATGTGCTGAACAAGCATGAAATTTCAGGGTAATAGAGAACTGACAAAGAAGTACCGTATTCAGAATGGAAAAAAAATGTTAAGTAGCATTTATCAACACATGAGCCATGCATTAAGGTATATTTTCTGGGTCTGAAAGTCCTCAGTCTTTCAGCCTTACTGTTTAGAGATACTGGGTCTTTGGAAATTACTGCTAATGAAAAATGAATTATTTCTCTAGCTGAGAAACAGGCAAAAGAAAAACATAATTTACTTAACCAGCATGGAGATGTGGTATTTCAGCAGTTATTCAGAAGAGTAATTTGATATCATGTGAGGAAAGGCATGTTAGATTATAATTTCAAATTACCATCATTAATTATTATCACTAAGAACAACTTGCCATGAAGACAATGGTTTATTATAATAGAATTATGTAATTTATGCATTAATATGTACACTGTGTTGACCAAAACCTTTTTTCTTCTTAGCTTCCACCTAAAATTTTGTTCCTTGTCAATGTTAAAAACAACTTCAGTTTTAAAGCTTCAATAGTAGGGCAATAGAAAGACTTCATTCTTATCTTTGTAAAAGCAAGGGCAGCTTGAATTGGGAGTTTGTGAAACTCCTAGATTGCTCCATTCCTTTATGACAAGTAAAATAATCCAAGCAACAGACTCAATAAATGAAAATGTTATGTTTAGACTAGAAATACATTGGACTGAGACACTCTCACTGTGATTATTCAGCTCCTATGATTTCCTGTTTTGCAGTCAGCATGTGAGCTACAGCTCCGTAATCCTAAAACAATTATAGCACAAGGCAGATGCTGTGTGGTAAGTCCAGAAATGAGAATCACAGAAATAGATTGGTAGGAAAAAGAAGCAGCCTTGGACTAATGCACAAGAGAACATCTTTTAGTGATACAGTTTGTTTTTATTTCAGTTGTGAGCATACCTAAGGGTTCTTCATCACCTATTTATTCATTACAGTGCAGAGGGGAACCGTGTAAGTGTAGCAGGTTTGGCAGAGCTACTACAAGTGTGGAAGTGCCAAGCCAAGCCTGTTCCAGAAGGAGTCATTTGTACGAGGTACTCTGTTGTATCCCCCTAGTGTTTGGTCTCCCCCTTGAAACCCCCTCTGAGACTGTACCTTTGGTCTGACCCCACCTGCCCCTTGACTCTGACCTATGGCCTTGAGCCAGGTAATCCCACCCCCATCCCAAAAGAGATAAAAAGCCCCATCCCTCCATGTGCTTCCTTTTTGACCCCTGGGATCCCTTCTTGGAATAAACCTTGGAATATGCCCGAGGTAAGGAGCCCCTTTTGGATTTCTTCTCTCTATCTTGAAGATCCCCTCATCCAAACCTCCCCAAATCCTGAGCTAGCGGCAGACCAGGGGGCAGAGGGTAGGAGAACACTTCAGTTGGCGCCCAACGGGGGAGACCAAACACTAGGGGGATACAATAGTACTCCTTTCCACCAAAGGATGCATTTGAAAGGAAAAGAGGTCTCATGATTGCCATAGCTTTCTACACACTAATTTATGCAGGAAATATCTTTCAGTTTGTGTCCAAACTGAAAATTTAATGCACATTCCAAGCCTCCTTCCTTCTTCCAGGTTCAACATTTCCAAACCTTACATCAGTTCCAAGAACCATAGCACAAGGAGTATCTTGTAGACCAACACAAAAATGACACAGCATGAATAACAGACTCAGGAATACATCAGCAATCATCTTCACAGAAACAATCATACAGGATATGATACTATCAAGTGCAGACTGGTTTACTGCCATACATTTCAACATGATGCATTATCCTAGAACATTTAAATCAAGCATGCAAGTCCCTAGCAATGGAAAGGAAGGATTTGAAAGACAAAAAAAGACACAAAACCAAAGCTTACATTCTAAAAACCTGAAAAAAAAGAAAGAAAATTACAAATCCAGCTACAATTAAGCTGTAATTTCTAATTGTGTCTACATTACTCATTTTCTCTCATAAGTCTTACTAACTGCAATGGTAATTTGCTTTGGTTTAGAAGACTGTAGATATTGAATTATTTTAGGGCATATTCTGGATAATTGGACTAATATGGATTTGAAATCCACTGTCACAAAGGTACATAGGCAACTTATACTGTAGCAGAAATATTGGTACCTGAAGAAGCAACTGTAATTAGTATTTCAATTACATTGTGTTCCCTGATTAATAACAGATTTTAAAGAATACCATATTTCCTGAAAATGAAAAATCACGCTCTTGTGGAAGAAAAAATGAGACAACTGCCTGCAGAGAGCCAGCATTAAGTTTTCAGACGAATCTTCACATCCTGCCATGCTAAATTTCTAATAAATCCATGACTGTCACTTCAATAGTTTGTCCAACGCTTTCCTGTAACACACCCCCAAAACAACAAGTACAGAGAATACAACTTATGCTAGAAGTCTGATGGATATTATGTTAAAGGGTACATATTATCTCCAGGTACACTCAAAATATACTCAGTTGCAGTCTATAGCCATAAGACTGTTTCATAGAACCTTTGTTTTATGGCAATGAAAAAAAAGACATTAGTGCTCTTTTACAAGAAAATAAGAGAGATGGAGTCATTAGTATTTGTACAGCAACCTAGCCAATACAGTGATTTAGTAACAGGTTTGCGTATACTTTAATTATAAAGTTCACAGGAATAATGTATTACCTGAAAACCAAAAGACATATTCCCTCCTAATATAGGTCTACTGAGACCTATTTCCATGGATAATTTGACCCTAAATTCCCAGCTCCACTGACTATAACAAGCTCATTCACACAATTATTTTAAATTAATAGCTGTCTATTTCCAAAACAAAAAGAAAGGGCTGCAGGAATTTTCACAAGGGCAATTACCATCCAATAAAATGAGAATATGCATTTACTACCAACTCAACTGCCTAGATATTCATGCAATTCCAACAGGCATGCAGGAGCTGAAGGGTTGCCAGAACATATCTTTACAGTACACGTCTTTGCCTCAGGAGGGAAAAGGGAAGAGACCACTTGTGTGAGAGAGCTGAAAGAGAAGCTTAGGTAATGTCTTAAAGCTCAAGGGAGACAGAGGCAAGCAAGGGAACATCTGAAGAGCTAGGGTTCTTCCTAAGATCAGGCATCACAGTCTGAGACTAAGTTAGGGATAGGAGACATCCTTTTATTTGATTAGTGTTTGAAAAAGCTTTTGCTCTTTTAAATGTACCCTTATTATGTTTTTATAGCCTGTTCTGATAGCAAGGGCTGCAGATAGGTAGCAGTTTAGCTTTTACCTGAGAGATGAAAAATCCATGCTGAGAACAGTTCAGATAAGGGCAGAACAAGGTACCAACTGCAAGGTCAGTTACTGAAATACTGAAAAAAGGGAAGATAACGTTGGATTTTGCAGCACTGATTGGTAAAAAAAGTCAGATTTTCAATTTCATGGGAGTTAACAAACAGAGATACATAATTGCATTGCCACAATAACAAAGGAGACAATGAAAATTGAGTAGCATTACTTAAGATTTTCAAACACTAAAAGTATTATTTAGGAAAAATAAAATTTCCTGGTTATTCTGGACACTTGCATGGCAAGTAAGTAATGGAGTAAGCATACATATATTTATGTACTAATATGTCCATAAAACTGGAAAAAACGCTTGAAATTCTTGGTTCTTGAGGAAGCTGAAGCTGAAGCTTGATCCTCCTTCTGGTTTCATTTTTATTCAGAATGCCTGTCTAGGTCTCCAACAACAGTCTGTTGTACAAACTTTGACAACTCTACATTTACTAATCCCAAGAACAACAAAAACATATCTATTCTAAATTAGAAAAGAAATTATTGCAGAATATTGTAAAATAATTTTAAAATTATAGATACTGAGATTGAAGCAGTGCTCAGTGTATTTCACGTGTTGCCTTACATTTAAACTGCATTTAAACTAAAATTATTTAAAACATATTTTCTCTGCCTTTATATTTCTGTAATAATATATACATTAATTTTTTGTTGTTGTTTAAATTTTGTTTTTTCTTTTTTTAATGCACTACAATTAGAAAAATACAATTAAATAAACAAGAGCTGACACCTAAGATCTAAGAGTATGTTATAGTGTTCTTATTTCATGTTGGATGCAAAATTAAGGCAAATATTTGTACTGTCATATTCTATTATTATTTTCAGAGTTCTGCAAATCCACACACAACTACGGAAAAATAAGAGGTATGAAAGCCAGCATTTGCAAAGGATTTACTTTGTAAAGTCCAAATTCTCCAACCTTAACATATCTATACTTAAAAAAGACTCTGTCTTGTTGTCTGTGTGACCCTGATGAGACTTCTACCAGGGCTTTTGGAGCACACAGAAGGCAGCATGCCATGTCACAGTACTCCTGCATAGCACCAAATATCCTGTATTCAGCCCCTCCTCTGCCTTTTTTCATGAGAATCAACTTCACCGTGGACACCCATCACTGGGCTGGCAACATTCAAACCTGCATGTGTCATTTAAGACTGAGCAGGTTTTGGTTGTTACTTTCACAACGTGGCCATGCAGGGTGAAGTCGATTTTCTGCTGGGAATAAAGTCAATAAGATGCTGTGAATGGGGAGTTGCAGGCAGTAGGGCTTTATTGAGGACAAAGCCTACATAGGCTGCTGTGACAGACCAGTTTTTCATGCAGTATTTTAAGGAAGATGAGAAGGGCATTTAGATCATCATTCATACTGAAAGCATAAATATAGTCTTGTGCTATTAAGTTTCAGCACTTATTTACAAGCTTCAGAGAATTGGCTATATTTAGACAAGACAATCCACCCAATGTGGTGAAGTGTTGGCAAATTCTGATTTTTTTTATGCTGTACTATGGTTATGGAAAGTTTTCTAGCATTGATAACTATATGACTGCTGAATTTCTTCTACACTGTGTCAATTTGTGTATTCTACAATGTAACCATAAAGGAGGAAATTAGTACTGCCATGACAATCTCAATGCAGAAAAAATCTATTTTCCTATACTTTTTCAAATGAAAGCACACAGAAATACACCACAGTAAATCCAGCATGAGGAATTTTCAAGGACATTCTGACCAACAAAAGAATACCTTTACCTGACTACTTTTATTTATACCTACATTTTCTTGAAAAAAGTCTCTTTCTACTTCCTGTCAACTTCATTGCAAGCACTCGTCTGGGATCTGGTAAAAGAAAGCACTATAGGTTCTAAATTAAACTTGCTCTGTAGCTGTTCATGAATATCTAAAAAAATGCTTGCATGCATGTTTAATGTTGTCACGTCTTCCAATTGAGTATGTCATACTTACATCTCTCAGTGATAAGGTGTGTTGCAAACATTTTCTAGTTCAGCAATGTAAATGAAGCTTAAATTATCCGCAGATGAACAGACTCTGAGGTGAGCCCAGGGTAGAAACCATTCCTGTGAAATTTCTGAAGGAGTCTCTTGTATGCTCCAGTGCTGGAATTATGTGTCAGAATAGAATTATTTTGTAAAGGGTTTCTGCTATCTAGGTTGAAGTATACTGAACACGTCAAGGCACCTATAATATCTGAAAACTATAGATAAACCGTTTCACTGATTATATGTTTATTCTGCAGCACCTGCAAGATATAAATAAGGGCTGTTCAAAATCCCTGTCTAAATTATTGGATGTAAAATTGATTTCAGCTAAAGAATTTTCCCCTTTTGTTCTGTCAAGGTTGCTATTATTTCTTTGTGGGATTTTTTCTTTTGAAGCTGAAGGAAAACCAAGAAGTGTCAGCACAAATACCAAATATTTTCACAAAGTTTGATTTTTCTAATGCTTCATCATAATAACTGTTTTCTTTCTGCCTTCATTTACACTCCTTGATATGAATGACCTTCCCCACTGCTTTGCTTCTCCTGAGAGCATTGTGTGCTTGCTCTAATTTAGCTGCCCTCTTCTATTCTCACTGGAGAGGTGATCACAGCAGACCAACTGAAAGGCTTTTGGAAAGTATCAGAAGCAAAACAAGGGAGCAGGCAATCATCCCAAATCTCACATATCTTGTGTCTGCCTGGGCACTGTTTATCTTTCAAACTTCTGCACAAATAGAAAAGTTTTCTTGTGGACAACATACACATTTTGAGCCTGCCCCCCAAATCGAGGCTGTTGGAACAATACAGGTTTCAAGCCTCCATAATGCAGGAGTGAAGGCTGCCTGTGCACTCCTACATTCATCATATATGGGGGCTGCTTGCTGAGTTGGCTGCTCTCCTTCACAGGGAAAAAAATAGATTATGAATCCTCTCTTATTTCTTTAAAAAAACAAGTTGTATGCAACAACACTGCAAAATTATGCAAATTAGCTTGTCACACATATCAGACTGACAGTTTGAGAGAGACTGGAAATTGCCAAAAGATTTCTAGCTCTAGGCAGAAAATGCCATTGGAGTATGGCTTAGAGCCATAAGACCCTGATAAGAACTCGCTTTCTTTAGACTATCACTTTCACAGACTGTTATTTCAAATAGATGTGCTCAGCTTTGAGGGCTTTATTGGTTTTTGGTTTGTGGGTTTTTGTTGGGTTTTTGGTTGTGTTTTTTTTTTTTCTTTTGCCCACATATGGTATTCAATGTTTAGACTTGTAGGCAATGGCATAAAAAACGATCTAAATTAACTAGAAGCAACGTGCCATCAAAATTTTCAGACTGAGCTGCAGGTCATGACACAAATGGGCTGCCAAATATTTGTCACAACCTGTGACCAATCACCAGCATGTATTTCAGGCAGAATTGTTAGTGAATCACAATAACCAGACAAGCTATTTCAGAGAGCTGAATTAAATAATATTAATTCCCTTCAGGTAGGGGATATAAGCTCAGGCTAACCTCATTCTTATGCTGTATACAAAAATTTCCATGGTTTTCAACTTAAACTGATCCCTTCTATTTCAGTTTCTTCATGTTTTCCAAAGAGTGAGGGTATGTGTATTTGATAGCTTTAAGGAAAATGAGACATATTGAAATATTACATAATAGAATCAATCACATCATAGTCACAATTCTACAGAGACCTTATTTTGACAATTTTACTTTGACTTACTCTTTACTGTGCAGGGAAGACAGGTCTGTAAATGCACAGAAGACTACACCAGTGTGCTGGAACCCTGGAAGCTGAGAATTTTAGGCTTTCTCTTCTAACAGGCACTGACCCTCAAGAAAACACTACATTTGACCTGAGGCTGTGGAATAGGCTTCCAAAATTGAGTGATAGCACTGGGATTATGGATGTGTTAAATAGAAGTGTGTAATAGCAAAGGGTGAAAAACTTGGATTTTGAGGTTTTCATATATGGTAATATATACAAAGCAAAATGGTTGTTTTAGGGCATAGGCCAAGTACTTCTTTTTCAACTTCTTCTTCATGGTTTTGGCTGGTTTCTTGTAATTGGGTAAAAAATCCACATTGCAGACCACAGGTAGTTGGTTATTGGGTTAAAAGTAAAAAAAAAAAAATGTAGGTGTCCTTTCATAATTGGACAATTTGTGCTTAAAAGACCTTGGAAAGAGATAGAGACAGAGCCATTTTTTCTACCTTGTTAGATCACGTGTTAGATCACGACTTGTGAGACTGTACTATAGGTAAGAGTTAATAAACATCTGAGTCTCAACACGAAAACCTTGCCTCTTGAGCATTTAATCCCGACTCTAACAGAAGAAAAAGAAGATTACAACCCCACACCAGTGCATCTCAACCTGTGTGTTGGGTAGCGGTAGAAAAGAGAAGTCTTCCCATGCAAAAATGTTTTCTGTAGAATGTTCTCTAGTGATATTTCACAGCAGCACAATATTTAGAAAAATATGCTGCAAAAATTGTGCTGGTAATTAAATTTATTGAAGATATTAATATTTGTCATACAATCCCAGTTTGGAAGTTTTTGTGAACTAAATAAATCTATGTATCTATGATGTAGAACTATGTCTATATCATCTCTATCTAGCTCTATCCAAATAAAAACAATCATTCTGATACTGCAATGTAAGATTTAGCATCTCAGGTAAGATTCAGCTTTTAGGCTGGGTCAATGGGCCAAGGACAGTGGCATCAGGTTCATCAAGGCCAAGTAGCAAGTTTTGCACTTGGGTCACTACACCACTACAGGCTGGGGGTGGAGTATTTGGAAAGTGCCCAGCAGAAAAGGACCTGGGGGTGCTGGCTGGGAGCTGCTGAACATGAGCCAGCTGTGCCCAGGTGGCCAAGAAGGCCAGTGACATCCTGGCCTGAATCAGCAGTAGTGTGGCCAGCAGGACCAGGCAGTGACTGTCCTCCTGTACCTGGCACTGGTGAGGCCACAGCTCTAATCCTGTGTCCTCACGATGAGAAAGACACAGAAGGGCTGGAGCATGGGGAAGGATCTACAGAGTAAGCCTTATAAGGCGCAGCTGAGGGAGTTGAAGTTGTTTAGCCTGGAGAAAAGGAAACTTTGCGGAGATCTTATTGCTCTCCACAGCTGCCTGAAAGGAGGTAGAAGCCTGGTGGGTATTGGTCTCCCAGGTAACTAGTGACAGAAGGAGGGGACATGGCCTCAAGCTGTGCCAAGAGAAGTTCAGGTTGGCCATTATGAAGAATTTCTTCAAAAAAGGGTTGTCCAGCATTGGAATGGGCTGCCCAGAGAGGTGGTGGAGTCACCATCCTTGGAGGTGTTCAAGAAAAGACAGGGTGTGGCACTTAGCACTGTGGTCATTGACAAGGTCGTTATGGGTCAAAGCTTAGATTCCATGACCTTGGAAGTATTTTACAGTCTAAATGATTCCATGAAATCAGACTTGTGTTCAATATGACAAAATAAAGCAAAATATAACAAGCAAAACTGATAATTTCATTAGGGCCAGCAGCAGGATAGTTACTGCATGAAAGTATGCAGAAAACCCATTGTCAGTTTGAAGGCAGCAGTATTACATTGAACACACAAAAAATTCCTGAATGAAAATCTAAGCTGTGATCTATAGGCAGAAGTAATGAAAAGAAAGCAAAATAATGAAGCAATTGTACCTGAAAACCTGATTCACATTTTCATTTCATAGTGAAATGTTATTTCTTCACTGAAACAGGTATGTCTATATTGATGATTGAGAGAGAATTCTTCAGAAGCTACATTTTTAGACTATTTTCAGCTGATAGTCCTCTATTACTGCTATCTTCTTTGTTTAATCATTAGGTAGAGTAAAAAATGTTAGTTTCAGTAAGAGATAATGCATAGGTTCTTCTGCTGACAAAGCTGAAGTGTTTCTGGTTTTCAGCTGTATCTTGCTGTGACAGGCAGTTTTAAGGCAAGGTGATTTACTCTGCTGGCTCTGCTTTTTATATCATTTTTTTTTTTTACAACAAAAGAAAGAAACTTATCTGGATAGCCTGACTTAAGTATTCCCTAGAATTTCTTCAGCCAGAGAACCGATAAACACCTGGGAAACTAAATTTAACTCATCTCTCATGTTTTCATTTTAAATAGCAAAACCTAACTGAACTTGTGTTTACTTGCACAAAACTTTTAAAAGGTGAAAATCTTCTCAGTTTCCACTACAATGACAAATTTACAGCTGCTGGTGGGACAGTGCCTGTGACAGCAAAGGGCTGCAGGCCCAGCCTGTGAGAAGGGATGACCTGCAGCGCCTGCCAACAGACAGAATCCCTCTCTGATCCCACAGGATAGTGACACTTGGTATCTTCACCAGGATGAGGACTCCATTTACCTATTTAAACCAAATATTGTTTCACAAGCTTTTTCTTTTCCCTATCTCATTTATTTTATTTCTTTCTTCCACCTCCCCACATTCCTCCCCTTTCTTCACACTGCCTGTGTCTCTGCTACACTTTGGCATGAACAGAGCCATGGGCTACCTGTTTCAAAATGATGCCATGGTATCTCTCACAGCACTGATGGGCAAATCTGTGTGCAAAGGAAAGGGGGAAAGTCCCTTGCAGGGACTGAAGGATGAACCATGCCAAAAAAATTCAGAGCTAAAAGGGCTGCTTTTCTGGATGGCAGCACAGGGAGCAGTTCCCAGAAGCATGCACAGGGGACATTCCTACCCACGCTTGCCTTGATTTGACTTGCTGTTATTTAGCTCAGTTTCATTCCTCCATGCCCCCTGCTGTTATCCTCACTGCTCTCCTCAAAACCGACCCCAGACAAATCCATAACAGTGTGAGTGTGCATTTCACTGTCACAGCTTAAAGCACTGCATTGTTTTCCTCATATTACTAATGTAAGGAAAACTGGGAATCAGGTAATAACTGGTAGTATGTAAGATTTAGATTCTGCTTATAATTTGGACATGACTCAGGCCATACAAACTAAGGCATTAGATAAAAATAAGCCAAATCTTGTTGCAAAATATAGATACTGCACTGCAATTCAGCTTTTCTAGTTAAGATGCTTAAAAAAAAAAAAAAAAAAGACAGCGAACCTATAAATCTCAGGGGCCCTGTGCTTGCCTGTAACTGTTGCAGTACATTTATCATTGTTATGTAACCCTAAAAGGTTTCATTGGCTCTATTTTCACTGGCATGAACATTTTAAATGAAAATTAATACATGCATATGTAGATCAGTTCACTGTATGTAGCTACCTGGTGCGTAATTCCCAGATGGGGATTTCTTTTTCTCTACACTGACTTTTTTCTTTTCCTTCTTTCTTTCTTTTTTTTTTTTTTTCTTTTT